>CAUYLG010038264.1:0-14683 GCA_963573385.1 Cacajao melanocephalus
AGCATTAACAGGCAGGCCAATGGATGTCACTGTTGCACCACAAAAAACAAACCTCAGCTCCTACCGCCCCCGCCCCCCCCCCCCCCCCCCCCCCCCCCCCCCCCCCCCCCCCCCCCCCCCCCCCCCCCCAGAGGCTGTAAGTTCAAAGAGCTCCACAGGTTATTTTTAACATCTAAGAGGTTTAAAAAACACTGATTTGGTCTGTATCAGGTGCAGCAAATTCAAATACGCACAGAACCCAGACAGATAAAATATATATATATATATATACACATTATTTTTTTGAGAGAGAGATAGTCTAGCTCTATCTCCCAGGCTAGAGTGCAGTGGCACCATCTTGGATCTTGGCTCACTGCAATCTCTGCCTGCAAAGTTCAAGTGATTTTCATACCTCAGCCTCCAGAGTAGCTGGGATTACAGGCACCATGCCCGGATAATTTTATTTTTAGTAGAGACAGGGTTTCACCATGTTGCCCAAGCTGTTCTCAAACGCCTGACCTCAGGTGATCTGCCTGCCTCAGCCTCCCAAAGTGCTGGGATTACAGATGTGAGCCATCTCACCTGGCCAAGATAAATAATCTAAGATGTCCAGGAGTATGTAGACAATAGGGAACTGTGGGAATTGTGGCAAATTCGGAGCAATATGCCTCAGCTAAAGGATATAGCCTTTTCCCTACACAAATCAGAGATGCTGTGAAGGAATTCAGGCCCTATTTTTTTAATCTTTTGATTTTTCACAATAAATCCCAGATTCAGAATTTTCAGTGAACTGCCTGATATTATTTAAGGTTTCTGTGCAAGCAAAACAAACACACCTGCAGGTGACCATTTGTGACCCCAGAGATACAGCAAATGAGAAATAGGAATCTATAGCTGTGCTGAGTATTTCATAAGGCCGGGCATCATTCAAATTCTGCCCTGTAATCAGGCTGTCCCAGGCAACCCAGGTAAGATTAAAGAAATACTAAGTTTATTTGCTTTGGGCTACAATATATGTAACTAAGTGTAGTTCTGCCAGTTACCTTATGTTCTGTTGATCTGCATTTCTACGTGGTAATTAATTGCATGCCGTTAATTCATTTTTTAAAATAAAATGGATTAGTACTTAATTAATGTATTTTGTTTTGCTGGCAAAATGCACAGTATACCATGAAGATAAAAAGGCCTGAAGATAGGCCAGGCACATTGGCTCACGCCTGTAATCCCAGCATTTTGGAATGCCAAGGTGGGTGGATCATGATGTCAAGAGTTTCACACTGGCCTGGCCAACATGGTAAAACCCATCTCTACTAAAAATACAAAAAATTAGCCAGGTGTGGTGGCAGGCGCCTGTAATCCCAGCTACTCAGGAGGCTGAGGCAGGAGAATCGCTTAAACCCAGGAGGCAGAGGCTGAGGTGAGCCAAGAGCCCACCACTGCACTCCAGCCTAGGAAACAGAGCAAGACTCCATCTCAAAAATAAAAAGCCAGAGGATAAAAAGAGTTCCTGGTGAAGAAAAGGTGAGGAACTTCAGAATAATTCAGGCCCAAATCTCTTTCAAAGATTTGGAAACTGGGTTCCTAAAAAGAGAAGTGACATGTCCAGGGTCGGAGTGATAGTGACACAGTCAAGACTAGAATTCAAGTCTTCCCTGACTCTCAAGCTAGTGAATCTTTCTAGTATAATTCAAATAGATAGCTTATGGGAGAATGAGATCTTTGGTTTTCTTCAGTCCAGAAAACACTCTTTCTTCTGGCACTTTTGGGGAACCAACTGTCCCTTTTCATTCCATGTAGCTCAAGTGGGGCAACCTCAGCCTCTCCAGCTCTCAGGATATGCACATGACCAACCTGGATAATCAATGTATTCCTATCCTGAACAATGTGATTGGTTTATTTATGGGCACGTGACTCAGAGGAGTCCAATCAGAATTAGCCCTGGGCCTTCTGATGAAGCTATCAGGAAGTGGACTCTGCACTGTTTCCCCTAAGTCACTTAACCGATAGAATAATAATGTAACACTTCTAGTGACTATCTTGCCACACTGGGAGTCACAGTGAGGAGACGTTCCCTGATTAAAGCCATACAGGCTGGGTGTGGTGGCTCATGCCTATAATCCCACAACTTTGGGAGATCAAGGTGGGAAGACTGTTTGAGCCCAGGAGTTTGAGACCAGCATAGGCAACATAGTGAGACCCCATCTCTACAAAAATGAAAACAAGTAACCAGGCATGGTGGTGTGCACCTGTAGTCCCAGCTACTCAGTAGGCTGAGGTGGGAGGATCGCTTGAGCCTAGGAGGTTGAGGCTGCAGTGAGCCATGATCGCACCACTGCACTCCATCCTAGGAGACAGAGCAAGACACTGTCTCAAAAAATAAATAAATAAATAAAAATAAATACAGTGATAGAGAGAAGGACCAAGTGGAAAAGCAGGAGAGACTAAATCCCATGACACCTGGATCTAGCCAGACTAGAAGATTCCTGCTATTTTCAGTTATATCACCGACCTTGTCTGACTTCCTACAGCTGCCATTGGTTAATAACAACCGTAATGTCAGATCTTTTCATACCTTTCTTTTGTAAAAATTTAGATTTTACAGATGATGTTCATTTACACTATGTCATGCCATCCTCAAAGCACCTCTGTGAGGTAAACAGGCCAAGGGCTATTTTCCACATTTTACAAATAAGATACCAGAGCTGAGGGGATTGATGTGTTGCCAAAGGTCACAATGCTCAATGAAAGCAGGACAGGGACAACAAATCTGGTCTTATGACTCCAGATGAGAGCACTTTCCACCACAGCACTATGTCTAACCTGGTGGAAATGCAGCAACTTCACTCTCTCCTCACCTGCCTCAACTTGGGAGAAGGGTCTGCCTCTCCTATCATATTCAACAGGGATATGTTTCTTGAGGATAATTCCAGCTCAAAGCTTCACTGCAAAATTCTTGCAGGATACCTGTTCCGAGTTATAGGAAATATCCCAAAGTGCCCATTTTCTACCATTCCAGGGTGCCAAAGAACACAAACACACAAGAAGATATTGGAAGATTTACTGAGTCACAAGGAAATGAGGAAATGAGAGCAAAGTAAGGAAGTTATATAAGAGCTACAAAAAATAACCCAGGGTGAAGGTCAGCCGCAGCTCACAGAGCCTTGCAGCTTACATTTAGGGAGAAGAATAAGTTTAAGAACAGATAAATTAAAGAGACCTAGGGCTTCATAAATGTCAGAGCCCTGACTTAAAGTCAACCATCCAGGCTCAAGTTAAACCAACCAAAGTGGCCAGGTGCAGTGGCTCATGCCTGTAATCCCAACACTTTAGGAGGCCAAGGCTGGAGGATCACTTGAGGCCAGGGGTTCAAGACCAGCCTGGGCAACACAGCAAGACCCTGTCTCTACAAAACATTTAAAAATTATTCAGGCGTGGTGGTATGTGGTGGTAATGTAGTCTTTGCTGCTCCGGAGGCTGAGGAGGGAGGACCACTTGAACCCAGGAGTTTGAGGCTGCAGTGAGCTGAGATCATGCCACTGTACTCCAGCCTGGGCAACAGAGCAAGACTCTGTCTCTAAAAACACACACAAAAATTTAAACCAACCAAAGACACCCTAACCCTCTTCCATTTCCACTCAGCTTCTCTCAAGTCCCTGCCTCTGAATCAGACCCTCTTGCTATGATCTCTCTCAATTGTATTCCCATGTAAAATTCTAGGGTCTCGTCCCTTTTCAATTAGGTATTTAATACAACTCTGATCCTGGTGCCACCACATAATCATTTACACAGAACACTTAATTAGCTTCTTAGATAAAAATAACATGTAATTTGTTTGGTAATTATATGTTTCCACAACTGCTGAAAGCAACTCATTATAGGAATTTGGTATGCTTAGGATAGATTACCTTAATTCTATTTTCTGTTTATCCAATTATATTTGTCGGTCTTAACTGTTCTGTAAATTGTGTCGAGCTGGTGAAGGTGACTATGACGCTGTTGCTCCTTCGGGTTTCACTGATGGTTTGCATGTCCTTGGTGTTTGCTCCAGGCACTAACTAACTCTGAGTTACGAAAACAAGGACAACGTAAGACCTTTCATATCATACAAAGAAGAAAGTGGACAACACCTTCTAATGGTCTCCTTAACATGGTGTATTCCACTGTGAAGTATATTGATGGTGTACAAGATAATATTAGACGATGTAGGGATACATTTTCCTTTTAAACTTTCAATAATTCAGGAGTCATTCTACTATATTAAAAAATACAAATAGCATATCTAAACCATAATTTTAAGTAAATTATTGCTTAGAACAAAGCTTAAGTAGGTATTTATGTTTAAAAACCTTGAGCTATTTAAGGATAGTGAATGCAATTAAGGAATTATTAAGAGTAATAAGAAAATTGTATTTATAGTCAATACAGGAGTTCTTACCTTTTAACATACTTACTGAAATTTTGAATTAAAATGATACAATTTCTGAGATTGCATTAAAATAATCAGAGGGTAGGTAAATAAAGTATTAGGGAGGAGGGAGTATTAAGAAAACAAGATTGGGCTGGGTGCAATGACTCATGCCTTTAACCCTAGCATTTTGGGATACTGAGACAAGTGGATCTCTTAAGCCCAGGAGTTTGAGACCAGCCTGGGCAAAATGGCAAAACCCTGTCTCTACAAATAAATACAGAAATGAGCCAGGCATGGTGGCGCACACCAGTAGTCCCAACTACTAGGAAGGCTGAGGCAGAAAGATCGCTTGAGCTCAGGAGATGGAGGTTGCAGTGAGCCGATATCATGCCACTGTACTCTAGCCTGGGCAACAGAGTAAGACACTGTCACAAAAAAAAAAAAAAAAAGGAAATAAGATTCTCCACAACTCACAACTTGGCTATCTTGAATAATGCCAAAATGAACATGGGTGAACATGGGGTGCATCTATTTCTTTGAGATCCTGATTTCAATTATTTGGGATATGTACCCAAAAGTGGGATTGCTGGATCATAAGATAGTTCTATTAGGTTGGTGCAACTACTTTTAATTGCAAAAACCACAATTACTTTTGCACCAATCTATGAGTTTCAATTTTTTGAGGAACCACCATACTGTTTTTCATAGCAGTTGCATTATTTTACATTTTCCCACCAACAGTGTACAAGGGTTCCAATGTCCTCACAGCCTTGCCAACACTTGCTATCTTTGGTCATTTCTATAACAGCCATCCTAACAGGTGTGAGATTATTTCACAGTCACTCATTGTGGTTTTCTGTTGCATTTCTCTGATGATTAGTGATATTCAGAACCTTTTAAATACCTGTTGGCCATTTGTTTGTCTTCTTTGAAGAATCATCTATTCAAGTCCTTTGTCCCTTTTTTAATTGCCCATTTAATAATTTTCACTATTGAGTCATAGGCGTTTCTTATATATTTTGGATATCAGTCCCTTATCAGACATATGGTTTGCAAATATTTTCTCCCGTTCCATAGGATACTTTTTCATTCCGTTGATTATTTCATTTGCTTTGCAGAAGTTTCATTGCAGCATTATTCACAACAAGCAAAATACAGAAATAACCCAAATGTCCATCAAGAGGTGAATGGAGCCTGGCCAACATGGTGAAACCCCATATTTACTAAAAATGCAAAAATTAGCCAGGTGTGGTGGCACACCCCTGTAATCCCAGCTACTTGGGAGGCTGAGATGGAAGAATTGCTTGAAGCCAGGTGGCAGAGGCTGCAGTGAACTGAGATGGTGCCACTGCATTCCAGCCCAAGCAGCAAAGCAAGACACCATTTCAAAAAAAAAAAAAAAAGAGAGAGAGAGATATGAATGGATAAATAAAATGTGACATATTTATACAATGGTAAATTGTTCAACCTAATTTAAAAAACAGAAATTCTGCTATTTGCAGCAACATGGATGAACGTGGACCATCCTGCTATGTGAAATAAGACCATTACAGAGGACAAATACGGCATGATTCCACCTATACAGGAGATCTAAAATAGTCAGACTCATAGAAGCAGAGAATAGAATGGTGGTTGCCAAAGGTTGGGGGCATAGAGAAATGGGGAGTTCATGTTCAATGGAAATAAAGTTTTAGTTATGCAGGATGAATATGTTCTGAAGATATGCTGTAGAGATGGGGTTTTACCATCTTGGCCAGGCTGGTCTCGAACTCCTGACCTCAGGTAATCCACCTGCCTCAGCCTCCCACAGTTCTGGTATTACAGGCACTATAGTCAACATAGGGTCTATAGTTAACAAACTATATTGTGCCCTTAAAATGCTCTTAAGAGAGATCTCATCTCAGGTGTTCTCACTACAACAACAACAAAACAAAACAAAAAAACACAAGGAAACTGTTGAGGTGAAAGATACATCTATTACCTCAATTGTGGCCGTGGTTTCATAGATGTGTGCATACATCCAAAGTCACAAATTATGTATATTAAACACACGCAGTTTCTAATATTATTTAGATGTCAATAAAGCTGTTTAAAAAAAAAAAAAAGATTGACCATGAGTTGAAGCTGAATTTGGGTATGTGAGTGTTCATTACACATTCTCTCTATTCTTGTATGTACTATTCTCCAATAAGTTTATTTTGCAACTGAGTCCATTTAAAGAAAAACTGATCAAATAATAATATACATTAAGGGCCAGCATGCTTTTCTGTAAAGGACCAGATAGTAAGTGTTTTAGGCTTTGGGGGCCGTATGGTCCCTGTAGCAACTGCTTAACTCTGCTGTTATAACATGAAAGCACCCATAGAAAGCACACCCAGAAAAGTCTCTAATAAAACTTTATTTACAAACACAGGCAACAGGCAATAGTTTATAGATCCCTAAGGTAGGTGATACCCTGATACAGCACAATCCATGAAGGTGATACAGGAAAGACTGAAAGAAGAACAGCATTCAATTGTTAAGACCCTGAGTCTCTCTCCTTTAGAGTAGTAAGTTCTTATCAATTCAGTCTTACTTGGAGATAGCTACAGAACACCCTTGGTGCCCAGTAGAAACACAAATAATAGGAAGACAGGAACAAGATGGGAGCATGGATGCATATCAACTCATCCACTCATTCAACAACACTTTTTTTTTTTTTGAGATGGAGTCTCGCTCTGTCACCTAGACTGGAGTGAGTGGTGTAATCTCAGCTCACTGCAACCTCCACCTCCCAGGTTCAAGCAATTCTCCTGCTTCAGCCTCCTGAGTAGCTGGGATTACAGGTGCATGCCACCACACCCAGCTAATTTTTGTATTTTTAGTAGTGAGGAGTTTCACCATGTTGGCCAGGCTAGTCTCAAACTCCTGACCTCAGGTGATCCGCCTGCTTCAGCCTCCCACAGTGCTGGGATTATGGGCATGAACCACTGCACCCAGCCTATTCAACAGCATTTAAAGAATCCCCTAAAGGCGGAGGTCATGTTTGTCTGCATCAGAGGATGGTACAATGTGAGGGAGGTACTTAGCCTATTCCTCACCATCTTCACCTCCCACTGAGATCACCTCACATACAGGTGCCCCTCCACTGTGAGGGACTAAAAACTTCCCATTGAATGTAAATTGCCATGGCTATTTCAGAGTCAGAGCTATTAATATTATTATTATTCTGACTCCGAAAGTCCACTCATCTTTGAGACTCTGGCAAGAGGTGAAGGACAGGTGTTGGGAGGTGGCTCCTGGAGCATCTGTAAACACCATTTGCCTAAATAATGGAATCCACATTTAATAATCATGCTTGAAATAAAAAGCTTCCCCATCCGTCATGTCCACTTGCTTTTGGAGAAACTATATAAGCAACATTCCCAAGCAGATGAGGAAGCATGAAGCAAGAGACCTTGATAGTCCAGAAGCTGCATGAGAAATGTCAGCTAAATGTAGCCATATTCTTGCTAATGACTACACAATCCTCTCCAGTGCAATTGGAAATCCTGAATCTCAAAGTGTACTGTGATCCCAGCACTTTGGTAGGCCAAGGTAAACAGATCATTTGAGCTCAGGAGTCTGCGACCAGCCCAGGGAACATAGTGAAACACTACTAAAAATACAAAAAAAAAAAAAAAAGCCAGGGATGGTGGCACACACCTGTCGTCCCAGCTACTCAAGAAGCTAGGTCTCTCGAGCCTGGTAGGGCAGAGGTTGCAGTGAGCTGAGATTGTGCCACTGCTCTCTAGCCTGGGTAACAGAGTAAAACGCTGTCTCAAAAAAAAAAAAGTGTACACAGGATACAACTATAGCAAAAGCATAAGGAAGATCACCCCAAAATACAAGTGTAGCATCTATCTTAAAACAAAAACAAAAACCCATGTCCCCCTGTAGATAATTCTCCATTTCTCTCTGTTGCATTTTATAGCAAAAATGATGTAAAGAGCTGGCTAAAACCACCTTCCCTACTTCTGTACGATTCTCTCCTCTACAAATCCTGGTCAGGTGTGGTCACCACTGTGCTGCTGAAAGGTCTCCTCTGTGTTGTCAAATCCACAAGACAATTCTCATTCCTCGTCCTACCAACATCGGACATAATGGAGAATTCCTTTCCTGGTCTTACCTTCCTGGGCTTCAAACTGTCCTGGTTTTCCTTCTCTCTCTCAGCCTTCCTGATGGTTTCTCCTCATCTTTCCAACATCTCAACATTGTAGGGCCCAGGAATTAGCAAACTATAGCCTATGAGCCAAATCCAGTCCACCACCCAGTTTTTGTACATAGCCTTATTATAACCCAGTTATGCCCATTCACTGACGTGTTATCTAGAGCTCTTTTTGTGCTAAACTGGCAGAGCTGAGTAGATGGAACAGATTCTACGGCCTGCAAAGCCTGAAACATTTTCTACTGGCCATTTGTAGAAAAGTATGACTTAAGTTATTATTTAATCATTTTTCCTTAAAATTTTTAAAAGAATTTTTAACTCAATTTTTAAATGATTTTTTCATTATGGAAATTACCAAATATAAAAGAGTGGAGCATTCTGTGACCTTAAATACTATCTAAATGCTGACAGATGCACCACAACCCAGGCTCTCTCCTGAGCTCGAGATTCACATATCTAGCCAACCTGTTTGATATCTATTTCCACTTGAATGGGAAATGACTTGCTAACATGGCCAAAGCAGAGCTAGAGACATCTCCCACTTCTCTGTGTCTTCCCCATCTCAACAAATGTCAACTCCATCCAGCATGTTAACCATACTATATTAAAACTCTAACTAAAAATAGAGCGACCATATGATCCAGCAATCCCACTGCTAGGCAT
The DNA here is from genome assembly GCA_963573385.1 of Cacajao melanocephalus. Taxonomy (NCBI): domain Eukaryota; kingdom Metazoa; phylum Chordata; class Mammalia; order Primates; family Pitheciidae; genus Cacajao; species Cacajao melanocephalus. The sequence continues at coordinate 9,237 of CAUYLG010038264.1, forward strand.
ATACCCAAAAGAAAGAAAATCAGTATATCAAAGAGATATCTGCACTCCTATGTTTATTGCAGCACTATTCACAATAGCCAAGGTTTGGAAACAACCTAAGTGTCCATCAACAGATGAATAAAGAAAATGTGGTACGTATACACAATGGAATACTATTCAGCCTTAAAAAGAGTAAGATCCTGTCATTTGCAACAACATGGATGGAACTGGAAGTCATTATGTTAAGTGAAAAAAGCCAGACACAGATACAGAAACTTCACATGTTCTCACCCATTTGTGGGAGCTAAAAATGAAAACAGTTGAACGCACAGACATAGAGAGTAGCACAATGGTTCCCAGAGGCTAGAAAGTGTATTGAGGGTGGGGAGCAGGGAATGGGGATGGTTAATGGGTACAAAAATAGAAAGAATGAATAAGATCTGGTATTTGACTGCACAACAGGGTGACTGTAGTCAATAACAACTTAGTGGTACATTTTTAAGTAACTAAAAGAGTATAATTGGATTGTTTGTCACAAAAGGATAAATGCTTGAGGTGATGGATATCATATTTACTGTGATATGATTATTGCACATTTGCATGCCTGTGTCAAAATATCCCATATACCTAATAAATATATATAATGTAGTAAGTATGCACAATAATTAACATTTTTTTTCTTTTTTTTTTATTTTTTATTTTATTTTTTTTTTTAATAATTAACATTTTTTTAAATTAAAGAAAGAACTCTAGGACTTCGACCACTGGGGCAACCTGGGTAAGGCATAAACCAAAATTATCTGTACTATTTTTACAATTTTTCTATAACTCTAAAGTTATCCCCAAATTTTAAAGTTGATTAAGTAAAAGCCCTAGTAGTCATTCTTTCTCATTCTTTTCTTTCTCTTACTCCTCACATCAAATCCATCAGCAAGTACAGAGCAGTCTCCTTTCCAAGCACATCCCAAATCTGGTCACTTTCACCACCTCTACCAATGCCTCCTCAAGTAACCCTCCTGTTTAACAAAAACCTGGATTATTGTTACATCCTCCTAACTAGCCTCCCTGGTGCTCCCTATCCCCTCCTCACTCCAGAACTCCTACTATCCATGCAGCATCCAGAGTGAATTTTTTTAAAACATAAATAAAGTTAGGTCAATCCTTTGTTCAAACCCCTCCAACAGTTTCCATCACAATTGAAATAAAACCCAAACTGCTTTTTTAAAAAGTTCAATGATGTTATAATGTTTCATTGAACAAAGAATGATTCAAGAATTGGGCAGACCCCGAACAAGAACAGGTTTTGAGAGGCTCAATTTCTACCATTAAGAAGATTTATGGACAGAAGAAGGAAAATGGAAGTAAGATGCAGTAACGGCTGGATCTATTACAGCTTGGCGTTTACCTTACTTGAACCTAGTTTGAACAGTTGGCCACCCTTCAATGACTGAAACTTGGTTGTTGGAACAATAGTGGGTTCCAGTCTGACTACACATCCAGTTAGGTTGCAGTTCACTACTTATGGAGTAATCTTTAAAGTATATAAAGAGGCAACTTTTGGCTAAACTTAACAATTCCACCCTTTTGATCAACCTTTCAGTTGAGAGACTGAGCAAAACTTTAGGCACTGGCATCATTCCATCACTATTTGGTTTCAAATCCCACTAGGAAATAGCAGAACAGTGGGTTTTATAAGGTGGGAACAAGGGCTTCAGGTTATTTTTTATAAGGGTTAGAGTAGAAGGAACCTTGTTGACCTGGAATTTCCTATTTCAGGAAAAAAACGAAACCTGGTCTGTTTTAAGATCTAGTTGTTTTCAAAGTCTTTTCATGGCTAAGTCCCAGGAGAGTTGCTCTTTCTCTACCTCTGAGAACTTGTTTCCTCCCACTTCCTATCTGATCACTCTCCTGCAGCCACACTAGTCTTCTTACTGTTCCCCAGACATGGCAAGCCCACCTTCCCCTACCTGCCCAGGCTCTAGACACTTGCTGTCACCTGCTGCCTATACTCCACATGGCTCACTTCCTCACCTCAGAGAGACCTTCCCTGCTCAGCCTATCTTAAATACTCCACCCTCATCCATCCACAGCACTGTCTCTTACCTCTCCCTGCTTTATTTCTGTCTAGCACTTAACATTACCTAAAATTAATTTATATATCCATTCTATTTATCATCTAGCTTCTTCTCTGAAAGGTAAACTTCCTGATGGTAGAGATCATGTCCACCTTGCTTATGGCTGCATCTGGTGCCCTGAACATGCCTGACACATGGTAGATACTAATATATCTGTTGAATATCATATGTGTTGAATGAACCCTACCCAGGAGAAGTCAGAGAAAGCTTCCCTAAGAGATGACTGATGAGCTGGGGACTGAACGATTATGAAATGGGCGTGTGTTAATTTCTTTGGCTGCATAGCCACCACGACTGCCATGAATGCCCTTGGGTGAATCCGCACTCTTGCTGTCCGCCATCTTGATGAGTCTATTCAATACACTTGCTTGAAGAAGAGCTGAGACGTGAGATGCAAGCCTTGTCCAACAGTCTTGTTAATTTTGAGTGGCATACTCCCAGAGTCCTGCCTAATTCCCCCAACCTCTCAAGTTTGTGAGTTCCCCCTCTCTTTTCTTTGTCAACTTCAGCTAGCCAGAGAATGTGCCTGGTGCTTATAAGTGAAGAACTGTTCCTGACATTGCCAGTTAGGTGGGGAGGGGCATTCTAGACAGGTGTAACAACTTGCACCAAGGCACTGAAGCATGAAATGACAGGAAACAATGGGGAATGGTCCAGGCGCAGTGGCTCATGCCTGTAATCCCAGCACTTTGGGAGGCTGAGGCGGGCAGATCACCTGAGGTCAGGAGTTTGATACCAGCCTGACCAACATGGAGAAACCCTGTCTCTACTAAAAATACAAAATTAGCCAGGCGTGTTGACACATGCCTGTAATCCCAGCTACTTGGGAGGCTGAGGCAGGAAAATCACTTGAACCTGGGAGGTGGAGATTGTGGTGAGCCAAGATTGCACCATTGCACTCCAGCCTGGGCAACAAGAGTGAAACTCCACCTCAGAAAAAAAAGAAGAAGAAGAAACAATGAAAATGAAATGTTCATTCAAGGTACAAACATACTACCCTAAAACTCCATAGTTCCCTAGGGACTCAACTCCAAAGTTACAGGGCCATTTTCAGGACTTCTCTTTGCTATAGGAACAGGACATTTTCTGCAGGATCAACACTTGACCAACATCATCAGATTCCACTTTTTGCATCCTTAAAGTCTTATCGGGCTAGAAAATGGAAAGTTTCCTCTCCTTTTTATCATAATTACTATAACGGCCACTACTATCTTGTGTTTGTTCAGTAAATACAGCTCTTCATAGAAATTTCAAATCCATTAACTTAAGAGTCTCCACCAAGTCCACTGACTTTGAGGCATTAAAGGCTCACTAGGTGGAATTACCAACCTGTTATAAACAAAAGAATCTCTGAGGGGGACAGATCCAAGATGGCCGATTAGGAGCAGCTCAGGATTGCAGCTCCCAGCGAAAGCACTGAGGGTGAGTGGATGCCACATTTCCAGATGGATTTTTATTGCCCACAGACCAGGAGATTCCCAGGCGGAGGAGCCCCACCGGTTGCCAGTGTGGCTGTTTTGGCTGGCGTGGCAGGTCTCCACACAAAATACAGGGATCCAGGTGCCATTTTAACTGGTGATTGGAGCTCCTGGGAGACAGAGTCACCCATTCAACTGATAAAAAGGGGACTGAAACAGGGAGCCAGGGCAGGAGATTCCCAGGCAGAAAAGCCCCACGAATCTCCATGCAGCTGTTTCAGCCGGCACAGTGGGTCACTGCACGGAAAATCACACAGATCTCAGTGCCTTTTCAATAGGTGACTGGAATGCCTGGGAGACAGAGTTGCCCATTAAACTGAAAAACAAAAAAAAGGGGGTCTGAGGCAGGGAGCCAGGTGATCAGGCTCGGCTGGTCCCACCCCCACAAAAAAAAACAGCAATCTGAAATGCTCTGGATTGAGAGTTTCACAGCAAGCACAGCTGAACCCGGAACAGTCCAGCTCTGTGGGGGAGGGGCGTCCACCATTACCGAGGCAGTCCACCACTACGGAGGTAGTCCGCCATTGCCGAGGCAGCCCGCCATTACAGAGAGAGTCCGCCATTACAGAGGTGGGCTGCCATTGCTGAGGCAGTTCTAACTATACCCGTATAAACAGGACTGCAGGGAAGTTCACACGGCAACTGGGCAGAGCCCACAGCAGCTCAGCAAAGCTTCTGTAGGCAGATTCTGACTAGGCTGCCTCTTTGCTGGGCAGGGCAGCCCTGAAAAAAGGCAGCAGCATGATGGAAACTTATAAATAAAGCCCTAACTCCCTGGGACAGAGCACCTGGGGAAAAAAAATAAAAGCATTTATGAGTTCTGCTGCAGCAGACTTAAATGGACCTGCCCAGCAGCTCTGAATGAACAATGGAGCTCACAGCTCAGCACATGAGCACCTATAAAGGACAGACTGTCTCCTCAAGCAGCTTCCTGACCCCCGTATATCCAAAGAGTCACCTCATAAAGGAGAGCTCAGACTAACATATGGCAAGTATCCTTCTGGGACAAAGATAGCAGAGGAAGAAGCTGGCAGCAACCCTTACTGTTTTGCAGCCACTGCAGGTCATCCCCAGGCAAGCAGGGCCTGGAGTGGACCTCAGCATTCCTACAGCAGAGGGGCCTGTTAGAAGGAAAACTAAGTAACAGAAAGAAATAACTTCATCATCAACAAACTGAACGTCCACTCAGAGACCCAATCTGAAAGTCAACAACTACAAAGACGACAGGTGGATAAATACACAAAGATGGGAAGAAACCAGTGCAAAAAGGATGAAAACACCCAAAACCAGAACACCTCTCCTCCTGTAAGGGATCACAACTCCTCACCAGCAAGGGAACAAAGCTGAATGGAAAATGAGTGTGATGAATTGACAGAAACAGGTTTCAGAAGGTGGGTAATAAGAAACTTCTCTGAGCTAAAAGAACACCTTCTAATCCAATGCAAGGAACTAAGAACGTTGAAAAAAGATTTGACGAAATGCTAATGAGAATAAACAGCTTAGAGAGGAATGTAAGTGATTTGATTGAGCTGAATAACAACACGAGAACTTCGTGAAGCATGCACAATTTTCAACAGCAGAATTGACCAATCAGAAGAAAGGATATCAGAGGTCGATGATCAACTCAATAAAATAAAACGAGAAGGCAAGATTAGAGAAAAAAAGGGTAAAAAGGAATGAACAAAGTCTCCAAGAAATATGGGACGATGAGAAAATTTACGTTTGGTATGTGTACCTGAATGTGATGGAGAGAATGAATCCAAGCTGGAAAATACTATTCAGGATATTATCCAGGAAAACTTCCCCAACCTAGCAAGGCAGGCCAATATTCAAGTCCAGGAAATACAGAGACCAC
>CAUYLG010038265.1:0-53189 GCA_963573385.1 Cacajao melanocephalus
TGTCTAATTTGAAAAAAATTGTTTTTGTATTTTTAGTAGAGACAGGGTTTCACCATGTTGGCCAGGACAGTCTCGATCTCTTGAACTCGTGATCTGCCCACCTCAGCCTCCCAAAGTGCTGGGATTACAGGCGTGAGCCACCGTGCCTGACCCTACTTTTATATTTTTAAAAATAAAGGAAACATGAATACAAAAACAATGCACAACTTCCTGGTCATTAGAAGGAAATAAAAAAGTTTGAGAGGAGGAGAGGCTTTTTAAGAGTAATCTACTAGGACCGGGCATGGTGGCTCACAAGGCAGTAGGATCATTTGAGCCTGGGAGTTCAAGAGGAGCTTAAGCGCACGTGCATACACACACACACACACGCACACGCGAAGACCAGGCCCCAGGTCCCAGGTCCCTTCCATCTTCTTTCATTCATTTATAATTTAGTCTAAAATCCATTAGGTTTTAGACCAATCGTAGGTGTTCATGTTGAGAGGCAACAGAGACCTGGCAGGGTTGTCAGCAAAGCAGGATAAGGATAGTACTTGTGTGTTGTGTAAAGAGAGGAGTGGGGCTAATGTCAGCAATGACAGATTAGTTATATGTAGAGGGGTTGATCAAATAAGGAAATATATTGAGGACAATGGGAGGCGCCTCTGTTGGAGATGGGGTTGTAAATATGTAAAAGGGAGGAAACTAGAATAAATCCTGAAATGTAGGTTTGGAATTGGAACTACTGGCGTGAATTAATGGTTCCCAAAATATCAAGATACATTCAGTGTGGTAGTGATACTGAAAAAAAAAAAAAAGTGGAGAGATATACCTGTGGATGTGAATGTATGTATGCATAGAGCACCTGGAAGCAGCAACGCTGTAATAACGTGTATACCCAGCTCCTAGATCTTGGTTTCCAAATGCCGTTTTTCACAAAAAGGAACCAGGGCTCGGAGAAACATCTGACTTCGTGATTGGGGGAGGAATGGTACTCTAGAAGATCTTGCTGTGCCAAAAAAGGAGATGCTCAAAGAACAGTGAGGACATGTCGAATGGAAATAGAAGACATCTTGAAGGGCTTCCTGCAGGCTACTCTTGAGAAAATGTGAACATGTAAAAAAAAAATAATGGCCCAGCGCAGTGGCTCACATCTGTAATCCCAGCACTTTAAGAGGGCAAAGTTGGAGGATTGCTTGAGACCGAGAGCTCAAGACCAGCCTGGGCAACATAGTGAGACCCTGTCTCTACAACAAAACAAAATAGCTGGGCTTAGGGGCCAGGTGCAGTAGTTCACACCTGTAATCCCGGCACTTTGGGTGGCCGAGCAGGTGGATCACCTGAGGTTGGGAGTTCGAGACCAGCCTGACCAACATGGAGAAACCCCCGTCTCTACTAGAAATACAAAATTAGTCGGGTGTGGTGGCGCATGCCTGTAATCCTAGCTACGTGGGAGGCTGAGGCAGGAGAATTGCTTGAACCCAGAAGGCAGAGGTTGCGGCGAGCCAAGATTGTGCATGCCATTGCACTCCAGCCTGGGCAACAAGAGCAAAACTGTCTCAAAAAAAAAAAAAAAAGGTAGACATAGCGACATGTGATGTAGTCCCAGCTACTCAGGAGGCTGAGGCAGAAGGATCGCTTGACCCCAAGAAGTTGAGGCTGCAGTGAGCCGAGATAACGCAACTGCACTCCGGTGAGCAGTGAGCAACAGAGTGAGACCCTTGTCTCAAAAAAAAAAATCATGAAAATATCAGATATAATCCATTGAACAAAACAGGAATTTATTAGTCCATACTGATTAAAATAATAAGTGGAGTCACAGCCAGGTGCAGTGATCCCAACACTGGGAGGCCAAGGTGGGTGGATCACTTTGAGTTCAGGAGTTCGAGACTAGCATAGGCAAAATGGCAAAACCTCATCTCTACAAAAAAATACAAAAATTAGCCAGGCATTGATGGCTCGCTCCTATAGTCCCACCTACACAGAAGACTGAAGCTGGAGAATTCCTTAAGCCTGGAAAGCGGAGGTTGCAGGGAGCTGAGGTTGCGCCACTGCACTCCAGCCTGGGTGATAGCGAAATGCTGTCTCAAAAAAGAGAATAAGGCCTGTCGTGGTGGCTCAGGCCTGTAATCCCAGCACTTTGGGAGGCCGAGGCGGGCAGATCACAAGGTCAAGAGTTCAAGACCAGCCTGGCCAATATGGTGAAACCCTGTCTCTACTAAAAATACAAAAAAAATTAGCCGGGCTTGGTGGCGGGCACTTGTAGTCCTAGCTACTCAAGAGGCTGAGACAGTAGAATTGCTTGAACCTAGGAGGCAGAGGTTGCAGTGAGCTGAGATCGCACCACTGTACTCCAGCCTGGGCAACAGAGCGAGACTGTCTCAGAAAAGAATAAATGGAGGAACTTCCCTTTATAGTAGAGTACCAACAGATGACTGTAGTCAGAATAATGATATTAGAAACTCAGCATTTGGCAATCACCATAGCGAAAATCTAGCCAAGAAACATCAATTGCTAAACTAGTTTATGAAAGTTTGATAAGAAACAGACCATTTACATAGTTTCAAAACAAAAAAAACCCAAAATCCTGGGAAGTCCTCCCTGAAAAATGCTTCCTGATGATTAACTACATTGGAGAAACGTGGGAGACCCCACTTCATTGAAGTTATCACAGTTCACATAACCAATGCTGGGACAAGTCAAAATTGTCTAGCATTTGATATAATGCAATAAGAACACAGCATCACTTCTGTGTTAGTCTTTTTTTTTGTTGTTGTTTTTTTGAAAGAGAAAAGAAAGAGTGAAAGAGAAAAAAAAAGAATGTAAGAGAGAAAGAAAGAGGACTTCTGTGTTAGTCTTAATAAAAATGCATGTCAGGCGTGGTGGCTAATGCCTGTAATCACAGCACTTTGGGAGGCCGAGGAGGGTGGATCACTTGAGGTCAAGAGTTCAAGACCAGCCTGGTCAACACAGTGAAACCCCATCTCTACTAAAAATACAAAAAATTAGCTGGACATGGTGGCAGGCACCTGTAATCCCTGCTTCTCAGGAGGCTGAGGCAGGAAAATCACTTGAACCTGGGAGGCAGAAGTTTCAATGAGCCAAGATTGCACCATTGCACTCCAGCCTGGATGACAGAGCAAGATTCTGTCTCAAAAAAAAAAAAAAAGCATAAAAACAAAAAAAAATGCATAATGTGAATCTAATCATGAGGAAAAATCAGACAAACCCAAATTAAGAGATTCCTCACAATAATTCGTCAGTAATCTTCAAAAGTTCATGAAAATATAGGAAATACATAGAACCATTTCAGGTTGAAGGAACCTAAAAGAGACATAACAACTAAATGTAAAGTGAGATCCCAGATAAACTATATCTGGTTTTCGTTTTTGAGTTTTGTTTGTTTTGAGACAGAGTCTTATTCTGTTGCCCAGGCTGGAGGGCAGTGGTGTGATCTTGAGTCACTGCAATTTCTGCCTCCCGGGTTCAAGGGATTCTCATGCCTCAGCCTCCAGAATAGCTGGGAGTACAGGCCTGTGTCACCATGCCCAGCTATTCTTCTTGTATTTTTAGTAGAGACAGGGTTTCACCATGTTGGCCAGGCTGGTCTCGAACTCCTGGCCTCAAGGGATCTGCCCGCCTCAGCCTCCTAAAGTTCTGGGATTACAAGTGTTAGCCGCCGCTCCTGGCTTTTGGGTTGTTTTTTGTTTGTTTGTTTTTTTAGACAGAGTCTCTGTCACTCAGGCTCGAGTGCAGTGGCACAATCACAGCTCGCTGCAAACTTGACTTCCTGGGCTCAAGTGCTCTTTCCACTTCAGCCTCCTGAGTAGCTGAAACTGCAGTCGTACACCACTATGCCCAATTAATTTTTTTTTTTTTTTTGGTAGAGAGGGGTGGGGAATGGGATTATGGGGGGAAATGGGGGGGGTGGGGGGTTCTCACTGTGTTTTCAAAACTGGTCTTGAATTCCTGGACTCAAGTGATCCTCCTACCTCGGCGTCCCAAAGTGCTGGGATTACAGGCATGAGCCACCACACCCGGCCCTATGTCTGGTTTTAAACTAAGTTTGGTAATTGGTTATATAGCACAGAACATTAACACATAGATCATCTAACTCATGAAAATAGATACGAAACCCTTGAACAAAAAGATTAACAACGAGAACCCAACAATTCATGGAAATAATAACTACATCACAAAATAAGCATACCTGAGGAATAGCAGATTAGTTTAATATGTAACCATCATTGATAATGAACAAAATTAACAGAATAAGGAAGAAAATCTCATAGTTACCTCAATAAATACAGAGAAATCTGATCACACTCACTATCCATTAATGATTACAGCCCTCCAAAACTATGTCTGCAAACATCATACTTAAAGGTGAATTATCCAAAGCTTTCTCTCTGAGTTAAGGAATTAGCTATCCCCACTTCTATTCACTATTCTACTATATTCACTATTTTCACTATTTCACTAATATTCACTATTTTACTGGCAATCCTAGCTAGTAAAGAAGGTAAGAAGTAAGACTCAGAAAGAAAAAAATTAAACTGATTTTGTTGCAGATAACTTGAATGTGTTTATAGAAAAATCAAAGAACCTATATAGTCTAAGAAATTAGACTTCAGTCCGTCAAGTTAGGCTATACACAGTGGCTCACACCTATAATCCTAGCACTTTGGAAGGGCGAGGTGGGAGGATTGCTTGAGTCCATGAGTTCAAGACCAGCCTGGGCAGCAAAGCAATACCCTGTCTCTATTTAAATAAAAATTACAAAATTAAAGAGTAAGGTTAGAAAGGTTCCTGGATAGACTACCGACATACAATAAGCAATTGTATTTTTACCTACTAGCATCAAACACAAAATGAAACTTTTAAAAGACCCTATTGATTAGGGGAAAGTGAAGGAGTTGGGAGAGACTCACTGACCAACAGAGCAAGTTTATATGATTTAAACCTGTAGAACCACTACTGAGGTGACTTTGAGAGACACCTCTGTAAATACATCACAAATATCAAATACCTGCAAGAGAGGACACCTGTACTTGCCTGGATTCCTTATCCTGGTGTCAAAGAATTAATATTCTTAATATCTTTGTATAGCCTGAGAATATATGTGGGTTGTTTTGTTTTTTGATGGGGACAGAGTCTTACTCTTGTCACCCAGGCTGGAGTGCAATGGCACGATCTCGACTCACTGCAACCTCCACCTCCTGGGTTCAAGCAATTCTTCTGCCTCAGCTTTCCAACGTGCGCCACCGCACTGGGCTAATTTTTGTATTTTTAGTAGAGACAGGGTTTCTCCATGTTGGCCAGCCTGGTCTTGAACTCCTGACCTCATGATCTGCCAGGCTCAGCCTCCCAAAGCGCTGGGATGACAGATGTGAGCCACTGCCCCTTGGCCTTATATGTGGGTTTTGTTTTTTTTTTAAACCATTTGGACATAAGTGGGGGGGCATACTATGGACTCTTCAACATCTTCCTTTTTTTTACTTATCAGTTATATATCTTGGAGAGAAATCCATTTTAGCAAAAAATATATCTACTATATTCTTGCTTTTTTTTTTTTTGAAATGGAGTTTTGCTCTTGTTGGCCAGGCCCCATGTTATCCCTCCCTAACTCCCCACCCCCGGCTGTCCACTATTTCCCCCCAACAGACCCCAGTGTGTGATGCTCCTCTGAATCCACGTGTTCTCATTGCTTAATACCCACCTATGAGTGAAAACATGCAGTGTTTGATTTTCTGTTCTTGTGTCAGTTTGCTGAGAATGACGGTTTCCAGATTCATCCAAGTCCCTACAAAGGACACAAACTCATCGTATTTTATGGCTGTGTAGTATTTCATGGTGTATATGTACCATATTTTCTTTCTCCAGTCTATCATTGATGGGCATTTGGGTTGGTTCCAGGTCTTTGCTATTGTACACAGGGCTGCAATGAACATACGTGTGAATGTCTTTATAGTAAAAACGATTTATAGTTCTTTGGATATATAACCAGTAATGGGATTGCTGGGTCAAATGGAATTTCTATTTCTAGATTCTTGAGGAATCGCCACACTGTCTTCCACAATGGTTGAACTAATTTACACTCCCACCAACTGTGTAAGAGTGTTCCTATTTCTCCACATCCTCTCCAACATCTGTTGTCTACAGATATTTTAATGATCACCATTCTGACGGGCATGAGATGGTATCTCAATGTGGTTTTGTTTTGCATTTCTCTAATGACCAGTGATGATGAGCATTTTTTCATATGTTTGTTGGCCTCATATATGTCTTCTTTTGAAAAGTGTCTGTTCATATCCTTCACCCACTTTTGTATGGGGTTGTTTGTGTTTTTCTTGTATATCTGTTTTAGTTCTTTGTAGATTCTGGATATTAGCCCTTTGTCAGATGGGTAGATTGCAAAAATTTTTCCCCATTCTGTTGGTTGTCGATTCACTCTAATGATGGTTTCTTTTGCTGTACTGAAGCTCTAGAGTTTAACTAGGTCCCATTTGTCTATCTTGGCTTTTATTGCCATTGCTTTTGGTGTTTTAGTCATGAAGTCCCTGCCTATGCCTATGTCCTGGATGGTTTTGCCTACATTTTCTTCTAGTGTTTTTATGGTGTTAGGTTTTATGTTTAAATCTTTAATCTATCTGGAGTTAATTTAAGTGTAAGGTGACAGGTAGGGGTCCAGTTTCTACTTTCTGCACATTGCTAGCCAGTTTTCCCAACACCATTTATTAAACATGGAGTCCTTTCCCCATTGCTTGTTTTTGTCAGGTTTGTCAAAGATCAGATGGTTGTGTATGTGTAGTGTTGCTTCTGAGGCCTCTGTTCTGTTCCATTGGTCTATATCTCTGTTTTGGTACCAGTACCATGCTGTTTTGATTACTGTAGTATAGTTTGAAGTCTGACAGTCTGATGCCTCTGGCTTTGTTCTTTTTGCTTAGGATTTTTTTGGCTATACTTGCATTAATTTCAAAGGGAAACATCGCCATCTTGTGGACCTGTAGTCTCAGAATGTGACTGAAAGGCAGCCCCTGGCCTTGCTTGTAATCTTCCCTCTCTTCCTGTCCACCAGCTTCATCTCTGGGTCTCTATCAAGCGTCAGGTAGCCATTGGGAGGAGAAAGCCAGGAAGGGCCAGGACAGGGAACCTGGGGAGCAAGTGAGCACAATCTCAGACTACACCTGGGTGAAGACTTAATAGAGACACATTGATCATAGGTAATGAGGGAAAGTCCCAAGTCAGGGTCCACACGAGGTTGAAACAAGGGTTGGGACCAAGTACCAGGCCAAAACCATCTCCAAGATCCTCTAGGGAGAAGACACAGAGTGTTTAGACCAAGAGGTTGATACACAAAAGGCTCTTCAGGATGAAACAGCAAGCAAAAGTGTGCGTGGGTGTACAGGTTGGAGACAGATTCAAGGCACTGAAAACCAAGTAGTTCAGAATAGTGGCTCCAACTTCAGAACTAGAGGGTAATGTCAGTCATACCACAGCATAATAAAGGAATCTGGGGATCTGGATGATGTGCATCTGTGTCAGGAAGCCCTGAGAACTCTGACAGGTCTTTTACTTCTTATTCCATTTCTTCATGCTTTCCTCTTCCATCCTCTCTCTAATCATAAAAAAATCCATCACTCTCCTGGCATTAGCTTCTATCCAGATGTAGCCTCCCCCATCTTCCCCTACCAATAGATAGTTGTAACACAGCTTACCCCAAATCTAGTCCTGTTTCTCTGAGACTGAATTTATTTGCTTTCTGCTTGTGCCCTCTGTTTTCTGTTTCTCTGTTCCCCTTTCCAGCCGTCTTTGGATTATTTGAATATATTTTAGAAATTCATTTTAATTATCTATTGCCTTTTTTACTTTTGAAAAGTGTATAAAACTTTTATCTTATTTTTTCTTTTTCCATTTGTATTTTAGGTTCAGAGGTTACATGTTCAGGTTTGTTACATGGGTAAATTGTGTGTTGCTGGAGTTTGTTGTACAGATAATTTTGTCACTCAGGTCATGAACATAGTACCCAGTAGGTAGTGTTTTGACCCCCTCTCTCCTCCTAATCTCCACCCTCAAGTAGCCCCCAGGATCCGTTTTTTCCCTCTTTGTGTCCACATGCACTCAAGGTTTAGTTCCCACTTATGAGAACATGCAGTATTTGGTTTTCTGTTCCTATGTTAATTTGCTTAGGATAATGGACTCCAGCTCCATCCATGTTGCTGCAAAAAACATGAATTCATTCTTTTTTATGGCTGCATGGTATTCCATGGTGTATATGTACCATGTTTTCTTTATCCAGTCCACCATTAGTGGGCACCTAGGTTGAACGTCTCTTCTGTTGTCAATAATGCACTGCCCGTGTGCATGTGACTTTTTGGAAGAATGATTCTATTCCTTTGAGTGTATGCCCATTAATGGGATTGCTGAGTTAAATGGTAGTTCTTTTAAGTTCTTTGATAAATTTCCAAACTGCTTTCCACAGTGGATGAACTAATTTACATTCCCACCAACATTTCCTTTTCTTCATAACCTCGCTAACATCTGTTATTTTCTGACTTTTCAGTAATAGTCATTCTGACTGTCATGAGATGGCACATCATTGTGTTTTTGAGTTGCATTTTTGTAATGAGTAGTGACATTGAGCATTTTTTCACATGCTTGTTGGCTGTGTCTACGTCTTCTTTTAAGTGTCTGTTTATGTCTTGTGCACATTTTTTAATGGAGTTGTTGTTTTGGGCTTGTTGATTTGGTTAAGTTCCTTATAGATTCTGGATATTAGACTTGTGTTGGATGCATAGTTTGCAAATATTTCCCCCCATTCTGTAGATTTTCTGTTTCTTCTGTTGATACTTTCTTTTGCTGTGAAGAAGCTCTTTAGTTTAATTAGGTCCCACTTGTCAATTTTTGCTTTTGTTGCGATTGCTTTTGGAGACTTTGTCATAAAATATTTGTCCAGAACCAAAACAGGTACTGTTACAAAAACAGACACGTAGAGCAATGGAACTCAGAAATAAAGCTGCACATGGGAAAGAACTCCTTATTAAATCAATGGTGCTGGGATAACTGTCTATCCATATGCAGAAGAATGAACCTGGACCCTTTCGTTTTACCATATACAAAAATCAATCCAAAATGGATTAAAGACTGAAATGTAAGACCTAAAACTATAAAAACCCTAGGAGAAAATCTATTGCCTTTTCAGGTATATCTCTATGTTTCATTTTTCAGTGGTTGTGCTAGAATTATAAATACATCCTTGGCTTTTCACATTCTACTTAGGGTCAATATTATTCAATGTAATATTGTAAAAACCTTAGAACCGTATAGCTCCATTTGCCCCACCCGTCTCCAACCCACCAGCATCCTCTATGCTCTAGCTGTGGTGTGTTTTACAACTGAATACATTGCAACCCCGTAAGAAATGATTCTAATGTTTACATTAAATTGTCACATGTATTTTCAAAAACTTAATAGGAAAGTAAGCCTTGTTTTACATTTATCTAGATATTTACTATTTGAGATATTCTTCATTCCTCTGGTATGATGAAAATCAGAGGATCGGAATGCTGGACATCTGAACTATTGTTCATCCATTGTATTTTCCTTTTCTCTGTATCTTTGCTTTTCAACAGTTTGGTTATGGTGTGCCTAAATATCATTTTCTTCATATTTAGTTTGGGGTTCACTATGCCTCTTTAATCTGTAAATTTATGTCTTTCACTAAATTTGGGGAAACTTTGGACATTGATCTTTAGACATTTTTTCTGCCTCATTTACTCTTTGTCTTCGCCTTATAATACTCCAGTTATACATATGTTAGACGTTTGCTATTGTTCCACATGTCCTGGGAACTCTGTTGATTTTTTTCAACCTTTTTTCTCTCACTTGTTTGAGGTAAATAATTTAAGCCCAACCAACAATTTTTTAATTTCAAATATTGTATTTTTAGTTCTAAAATTTCCATTTAGTTTATTTTTATATTTTCTATTTATCTCCTGAGATTTCCTACATGTTCATTTATTATAAGTTTATTTTCCTTTTCCTCATTGATCATCGTAATAATAACTGCTTTGAAAGTTCTTGTTTGGTGATTCCAACACCTGGGCTAGGTATTCGATTATTATCTTTCTTCACGAGGATGGGTCAAATTTTCATGATTCTTCATATTTTGAGTAACTTTGGATTTTATTCTAGAATTGTAAATGTTATATTGTGGGGATTCTGGATTTTGTTATATACCTCCAAAAAGAACTGATGTTGGTTTCAGCAGACAATGAACTTGCTAAGATAAAATTTAAAATCCTGTCACGCCTGCAGTGAATGGCAGCTCTGTGTATACTGTTCTTGAACTGCCCATATGTACATGGTTCACAGGCTAGCCAGAGTCTTGGACAAATTGACTTTGGTATTCCTTTCTCTGGCTCTCTCATCTCTGGCATTTATCCTTACTCTCCAGTGGCCCTGGTTATGGCTCCTTTCTCTGGTTGCTCCATCCAGAAAGTTAGTTGGCTTTCTATCAAAGTTTTAGTCACACTGAACCACCACTACTCTGAAACTCCCCCTGGACAAATGCCCAAAATTGGAAAACTCACCCTATGCCAATTTCTTCCTCCAAATTTTGACTGCTCTTCAAAAATATGCTTTTCTTGCTCCAGAGACCTCTGAAGCAAGACAAAAATAATAGGGAGGAGTGTTGTTTATAGTTTATGATTATCTACTAGAGGTTAAATAAACTTATTTCTTCATATCTGAGGCAGATCTTCAGACCATGAAGTTTAGAATACACATCTTCCAACTTGAGGACTAAGAGATGCATGATTTCAGGGAAAACAACACTGTTCTACAAGATTAAATTACCATTTCCCAAAAAAAAAAAAAATGAAAGTTTTTTTTTTCCACCTAGGAAGAATTAAACTGTGAGTCTCTTAGATGGTCTGTTATGAAGATTTTTAGGATTTTTTAAAATCAACATTGTACTGTAGGTGTGAGCCAAAGCAAAGTAAGAAAAAGAAATAACCTTGGAAACCATCATTCTCAGCAAACTGACACAAGAACAGAAATTCAAACACCGCATGTTCTCACTCATGGGCGAGTGTTGAACAATAAGAACACATGGACACAGGGAGGGGAGCATCACACACTGGGGTCTGTCTGGGGAAAATAGGGGAGGGACAGTGAGGGGTGGGGAGTTGGGGAGAGATAGCATGGGGAGAAATGCCAGATATAGGTGATGGGGAGGAAGGCAGCAAATCACACTGCCATGTGTGTACCTATGCAACAATCTTGCATGTTCTTCACACGTACCCCAAAACCTAAAATGCAATTTAAAAAAAAGAAAAGAAATAAAGGGCATCCAAATAGGAAGAGAAGAAGTCAAACTACCCCTGTTTGCAGATGACATATCCTGTATCTAGAAAATCCCACAGTCTCAGCCCAAAAGCTGAGCTGATAAACTCCTTGAGCTGATAAACAACTTCAGCAAAGTCTCAGGATAAAAAAAAAAAAATCAATATGCAAAAATTACTAGCAATCCTATACACTAACAAGAGTCAAGCCAAGAGTCAAATTAGGAATAACCTCCCATTCACAACTGCCACACAAAAAATAAAATACCTAGTAATACAGCTAACTAGCAATGTAAAAGATCTCTTCAAAATATCACTCAAAAAATCAGAGATGACACAAACAAAAGGAAATATATTCCATGCTCATGGATAACTAATATCACTAAAATGGCCATATTGCCCAAAGCAAGTTACAGATTCAATGCTATACCTATTAAACTACCATTGAGATTCCTCACATAACCAGAAAATAATAAACTATTTTAAAATTCATACAGAATGAAAAAAAAGGAGTCCAAATAGCCAAGGCAATCCTTAAAAAATTAATAAATATATAAATAAAACCTGGAAGCATTATGCTACAGCTACCTAACTTCAAACTATACTACAGGGCTACAGGTAATCAAAACAGCATGGTACTGGTACAAAAACAGACACATACACCAAGGGAACAGAATAGTGAACCCAGAAATAAGGCCACACATCTGCATTCATTTGATCTTCAACAAACCTCACAAAACAAGAAATAGAGGAAAGGATTCCCTATTTAAAAAATGGTGCTGGGATAACTGGTTAGCAATATGCAGAATATTGAAATTGAACCCCTTCCTTACACCATATACAAAAATTAACTCAAGATGGATTAAAGACTTAAATGTAAAACCCAAAACTATAGAAACCCTGGAAGACAACCTAGGCGATATCATTCTGGACATAGAAACAAGCAAAAATTTTGTAACAAAGATGCCAAAAGCAATTGCAACAAATACAAAAATTGGCAAATTAAATCTAATTAAAGAGCTTCTGAACAGCAAAAGAAACTGCCAATAGAGTAAACAGACAACCTATAGAATGGGGGAAAAATTTTGTAAATTGTGCATCTGACAAAGGTCTAATATCCAGCATCTATAAGAACTCAAACAAATGTATAAGAAAAAAGACAATCCTATTAAAAAGTAGGCAAAGGACATGAACAGATACTTTTCAAATGAAGACATACAAAAATTCAAAACAAGTAAACAATCATATAAAAGAAAGCTCATCACTGATCGGTAGAGAAATGCAAATCAAAACCACAATTAGATATCATCTCACACCAGTCAAAATGGCTATAATTAAAAAGTCAAAAAAATAACATGCTGGCTAGGTTGTGGAGAAAAAGGAATGCTTACACACTGTTTTGGGAATGTAAATTAGTTCAACCATTGTGGAAGATAGTGTAGCAACTCCTCAAAGACCTAAAAACAGAACTACAATTTGACCTAGCAATCTCATTACTGATTATATCCCAAAGGAGTATAAATCATTCTATCATAAAGACACATACACACATATGTTCACTGCAGCACTATTAACAATAGCAAAGACATAGAATCAACCTAAATGTCTGCTAGTGGTAGACTAGATAAAGAAAATGTAGTACCTATATACCATGGAATACTATGCAGACAAAAAATAATGAGATCATATCCTTTGCAGGAACATGGATGGAGCCTGGGGCCATTATCCTTGCAAACTAACACAGGAACAGAAAACTAAATACTTAGAAATGGGAGCTAAACCATGAGAACACAGGAACACATAGAGGGAAACAATGCACACTGGGGTCTATTGGCAGCACGTGGTTGGGAGGAGAGAGAGGACTAAGAAAAATAGCTAATGGGTACTAATAGGCTTAATAGGCTTACTAATATACTTAATACCTGGGTGATAAAATAGTCTATACAACAAACCCCTATGACACAAGTTTACCTATATAACAAACTGTACGTGTACTCCTGAATTTAAAAGTTAAATGAAAAGTTCTTTAAAAAATAAAAGGGAGAGACAGAGAACATTTAAGTTGGTAGAGCTGAGTAAAGCAGTTTGTCCTCCACGAGTAAGTGGACCTTATCCAATCAAGTAAAGTCCTCAATAGTATAAAAAGTTTGACTCTCCCCAAAGTAATAAAAATTCCTCCTGCCTAACTACCTTCAGACTGGAACATCATGTTTTTGCCTGATTTCAGAATCGTACTGAAAGATCAATTTTTTCTGGGTATTGAGCCCATAAACCTTCAGACTGAAATTTATTGACTCTCCTGGGTCTCTGCTTGCCAACTCTCCCTGCAGATTTTGGGAATTGTCAGCCCCTCGTAATTACTTGAGCCAAGTCTTTATTCACACTGATATGATTTGGTTCTGTGTCCCTCCTGAAATCTCATCTCCAGTTGTAATCCCCACATGTCAGAGGAGGGACATAGGGGGAGGTGATTGGATCATGGGGGTGGTTTCTCCCATGCTGTTCTCATGATAGTGAATAAATTCTCATGAGACATGATGGTTTTAAAATGTAAGACTTACCCCTTCCCTTTCTCTCTCTCTCTCTCCTCTCTCTCTGTCACCATGTAAGACATGCCTTGCTTCCTCTTCATCTTCCACTGTGATTGTACGTTTCCTGAGCCACATGGAACTGTGAGTCAATTAAACCTCTTTTCTTCATAAAGTACCCAGTTTCAGGTAGTTCTTTATAGCAGTGTGAAAATGGACTAATACAGAGAGTTGGTATCAGAAGTTTGTAGTACTGCTATAATAATACCTGAAAATATTAAAGCAACTTCAGCACTGGGTAAGAGGCAGAGGTTGGAACAGTCTGGAGGGCTCAGAAGAAGACAGGAAGATGTGGGAACGTTTGGAACTTCCTACAGACTTGTTGAATGGTTTTAACCAAAATGCTGATTGTGATATGGACAATGAAGTCCAGGCTGAGGTGGCCTCAGATGGAGAAGAGGAACTTATTGGGAACTGGAGCAAAGATCACTGTTGCTATGCTTTCACTAAGAGATTGGTGGCATTTTGCCCCTTCACTAGAGATCTGTGGAATTTTGCATTTGAGAGAGATAATTTAGGGTATATAGTATAGGAAGTTTCTGGCAGAAGCAATTTTGAAGCAGCAAAACATTCCAGATGTGACCTGGCTTTTTCTGAAAGCACAGTCATGTGCATTTACAAAGAGATGATCTGAAATTAAAACTTATGTTTAAAAGAAAAGCAGAACATAGGGTTTGGAAAATTTGCAGCCTGACCATGCAGTAGAAAAGAAAAACCCATTTTCTGGGAAAAATTCAAGCTGGCTGCAGAAACTTCTATAAACAAGGAGCCAGATGTTAAAAGCCAAGATAATGGGGAAAACGTCTCCAGGGTATTTCGGATCTCTTTATGGCAGCCCTTTCCATCACAGGCCCGGAGGCCTAAGAGGGAAATACGGTTTCATAAACTGGGCCCAGGGTCCTGTGCTGTTCTGTGCAGCCTCAGGACGTGGTGCCCTGAGTCCTAACCACTCCAGCCCCAGCCATGGCTAAAAGAGGCCAAGGTACAATTTAGACCACTGCTTCAGAGGGTGCAAGCCCCAAGCCTTGGTGACTTTCACATGGTGTTGGGTCTGTGGGTGCACAAAACAAGAACTGCACTTTGGGAGCCTCCACCTAGATTTCAGAGGATGTATGAAATGCCTGGATGCCCAGGCAGAAGTCTGCTGCAGGGGTGGAACCCTCATATAGAACCTTTACTAGGGCAATGCACAGGGGAAATGTGGCGCTGGAGCCCAGCAAGTCCCTACTGAAGTGATGCCTAGTGGAGCTGTGAGAAGAGGGCCACCATCCTCCAGACCCCAGAATGGCAGATCCACCAACAGCTGACACACTGTGCATGCAGAAGCCACAGGCGCTCAACGCCAGCCTATGAAAGCAGCTGCGGGGACTGAACCCTGCAGAGCCACAGGGGCAGATTTGCTGAAGGCCATGGAAGCCCACCCTGTGCATCACCCTGGATATGAGACAGGGAGTCAAAGGAGATTATTTTGGAGGTTTAAGATTTAATGACTGCCCGCTGGGTTTCAGGCTTGTATTGAACCCTTTGTAGCCCCTTTGTTTTGGCCACCTTCTTTTCTTGGAATGGCAACATTTACCCAATGCCTGTACCCTCATTGTATCTTGGAAGTAACTAACTTGTTTTTATTTTAGAGGCTCATAGGTGAAAGCGACTTTGCCTTTTTGAACTTTGACTTTTGAGTTAATGCTCTAATGAGTTAAGACTTTGGGGGACTGTTGGGAAGGCATGACTGAATTTGCAATAAAAGTACGATGTGAGATTTAGGAGGGGTCAGGGGCAGAATGATATAGTTTGGCTGTGTGTGTCCATCCAAATTTCCTCTTGAATTATAATCCCCACATGTTAGGGGAGGGACTAGTGGGAGGTGATTGGATCGTGGGAGTTGTTTCCTCCATGCTATTCTTATGATAGTGAGTGAATTCTCATGATATCTGATGGTTTAAAGGTGTAGCACTCCCCACTTTGCTCTCTCTCACTCCTGCTGCCATGTAAGATGTGCCTTGCTTCTCCTTTGCCTTCCACCATGATTGAAAGTTTCCTGAGGCCTCCCAGCCATGTAGAACTGTGAGTCAATTAAACCTCTTTTCTTTATAAATCATCCAGTCTCTGGTAGGTCTTCATAGCAGTGTGAAAATGGACTAATACACACACACACACACACACACACACACACACACACACACACCTTATTGGAGATTATATATATATGATATTGGATATATTGCAATAAGTTGTTTCCCTGAAGAACTCCAACTAATACACATTTATTATTTGTTTAATGATTCAACTTGCTTAATTCCTACAGAATGGCTTTATGTTTGTAATATTTGTTATTCTTGAGTATTCTTTTCAATTGAGGAAGATGTAACTCTTTTTCTGATTTGCACAAAGGTGCTCAGTGGCTTCAGGTAACAAAGGCCAGCAGTAGCCTTGGAGGTAGTATAGAACAGAGAAGCCAGCATCGTAAAGGGATTAAGAGGCAGCACTTAAGCCTGTTTAATATCTGACTCCACACCCATCAGGTGAGTTGTCTTGGGTTCATGCCTTCCCCTCCGTGCTTTAGTTTTTTCATCTATATTATGGGGCTGACATTATTTCAGTAATTATACCATAAAAAGCACTTAGAACAGTGCCTAACAAGTAGCAGTAAGTACTAACTATTGCTATTATTATCTTTAGTACATTTAAAGTGCATGTTACAACTTCTTAAATTCTACTGAGCATGAAACATATGGTATCCTTTATTATTACAATCACTCCATTCCGGAAAACGAAAGAGAAATTAGAAGTAAAAAATTATCTTCTCATTGAATCTTTGAAATCAACATGGCATGTCACGGATGCCAATTTTGAAAGGATGGGGTTTTTTAATATACCTAGAGTCAGGAATACATTATGTAAACTCTAACTTTTCTTAGTATCAACCTTGCCTCTGTTTTTAGAAAAATCTAGTTCACTTTTAATTATTCAATTTATTAAAATGTTAAGTGCTAAAGATACCCTGGTGAAGAATATGTGATTCCTGACCTTAAAAATTTCCCATTAACAAAGGTAATTATCAGAGTGGATAACAGCACAGTAGCTAAATCATCAGTTGGCTTTTCTAACCATGACTGTAGGCTTTAAATTCCAGAAACAAAGTGATCAAATAGAGACTCTAAGAAATTGAAGACAGTTCAAGGAAGAATCCCAAAAATACAAACAGCTAACTTAATTATTTAATCTTTGTCCCATCATTGGCCTTTCTCTGATGCCATAACTGGCACAAATGATATTTTTGGAAAGAAAACTCAAATTATGTTAGAAAATGGTATCAGGTTTCATATTAGGCCTGTAGGGACTACTGAAACTGACAAAGATACTCAGAATTTTTATCTAGTGGAAAAGTTACTGCACTAACTCTATTATCATTTTAAAGCAATGTGTAGTAATTTCCCACTGAATGAGGCTGTACATCCTTATAGCCACACTCCAGGGTCACAATAGCCATGTCATCACTACAGAGCCAGGATAAAATCTTAGCTAATCAGCTATCTTCCTACCCCAGAGTGGCCCAAGGAGTTTAAGAGAAACCTACCCAGCCTTCATCTGCTTGTACTACTTAAACAGAGTAGCTGCTGAGATATTGTTACCATAACAAGTGAATAACCTCACAAAGACACTGATTTGGAATTCTTCAAGAATAGACAACCCCCAAATATAAGGGCAGACACCTTCCAGCACCCACACCTCACATGAGTCTAATATATTCTCAGGAAAGCATTGTGTATCCATGACTGTCCATCTCTGAAGCTGCTGTTTGCCTCAGTGGTTTCAGCCGGGCTGCTCCAGAAATCCCTTGGAAAGCACGCAAATCCATTTCAGGACACTGAATGACATATTTGTCTGACTAAATCTCACACGATTTTGGATTTTACTTTCATTGTTATCAGTGGTTAAAATAAATTCTGAATGCTTCATAGGTTGTACTCCCAACAGTGATCTAACTCAAATTCATTTCACCACTATGCTTATATTTCACTCTCCTCACTCCAATTAATTTCTTTGTTTCTCCTAGCTCACCTTTTGGGTCAGCAGGAATGTCAGAAACAAAAGAAGCTAATTTAGCAGAGTTGGGATAGAGGCTATAGATAAGCAATGATGAACAAGAAATGAGTTATGTGTGTGTCACCAACTGTGTTTGTGTCCCCTCCCCCTCAAAATTGTATGTTGAAGCCTTAACCCACAATGTGATGATATTTGGAGACAGACTTTGGCAATTAGGATTAAATAAGTTCATGAAGGTGAAGCTTTCATGATAGAATGTGTTCTATTTAAAAAGGCACCAGAGAGGACTCTTTCTCTCTCTGCATGTGAGGCAAGGCCATGTGAGCACACAGCAAGAAAGTGGCCATGTGAAAGCCAGGAAGAAATCCCTCACCAAGAACCAAATCCACTGGTGCCTTGCTCTTGGACTATCCAGGCTCCAATTTTTATTCTTTAAGTCACCAGTCTATGATTTTGTTGTGGTAGCCTGAACTGACTTATATAGTGTGGAATAGACCTGATACTATTGATCTGAATATCCTTGTAAATCTTGAATATTCTGGATCCTCTATTAGTAGTGGGACATGTCAGGAATTGTTTTATTTGCTCATTTGTTTATACTAAAAGTCTTACAAAATTAGAGAATCTAAATTATACTTAGAAATGCTTGTAAGCAACACTTTTATTCAAAGACCATCTTATATCAAAATAGAATTCTTTAAAAATGTTAAGCTTTGCAGTCATCATAGATGTAAGTATAAGCATATTTCAAGATGTACTAACCATCCAATGCACCAAAAGTTCAAATGTAAAATCAATTTAACTGAAACAAATTATTTTCAGTCATTCAACAAAATTAATGAAATTTCTTCTAGATGCATATGATGCCACATGGGCATGAACTGTGCAAGGTTGAGGGGGTAGTAAGAAATTAAGAAATGAGTAAGACATGTGCTCTGCCTCTCCTGGGCTTGATCCCTGAGATCCAAAAACCTGTCATATCCACCTGAATAAGCTTCCGCAATAACTAATTTCTCTGTGTCTATTAGAGGCATATTCCTTATCAGCTCCATTTTTCAAATTCTTATTCATATGCTATGTATTGTGACTTTAGTCCTTACTGTGAAATATATGTTATTCCCAAAGTGACCGTGTTTTCTAAGTACATAGATAGGAACCAATTTGATTTTCAGAATTAATACAGCCTAGTAACATATCACTGAAAAAAAAAAAAAAGAGGAGGAGGAGAAAAAAAAAGCCAAGCTCAAAAGTTACTCATTTAGGTACAAAAACAGACTCTTCAAAGGCTTACAGTCTGGATTTAAGTCTCTCCATTGGAGATAATGAGACACCATCTGCTTGTCACTCATTTACAGGGTTTTATGTAGCCAGAGAAGAATGATCAAATGTCTATACAGAGCCAATGGTACCATCTATTTTTCCATAGTACATAATACAAATGCATATCATTATTTCAGAAACTAAACAGAATTATTTTTATTAGGAGGAATATACTTTTTGAATATATTTAATCTCAATAATATCTTGTGGCAGGAAAAATGTATTATCTCTTTCAAAGAATATGTGAGTTGAATGCTTATCCACACCACTTTCACATTTGTTTTAAAAAAAAAGTAAACTTAGTGTCACCTTCGCCCATGTTTAGAGGAGAATAAAATGAAAGTCCAATAGCAGCAGCAAAATGGGTTAGGATTGAAATGTTTTCCTTACCAGAAAAGAAGCGAAGAACTAGTTTTTATGGGATCAAAAGTGGATTTTAGAAACATAATATTAGTCACAGATAATCTCCCATTGTGAAATGACTTGTTTAAATTTTTCACACCCTAAAAGTATACAGGGGAATATTACATCCAAACAACAATAAACTGTGTATAGAGCAACTGCTTTCAGAACAATTCAATACTAAAGTATATAACAAACTTTTGTTTAACTCTAAAAGGCAGAAAGTAGGGTTGTAAATGGCTTTACTCCTCTAAAACTATTTCCTCATATATTAAATTGTGTGGGGATCGCTCCCGTTCACGGTGCTTAACTGTACCATGGCCATTTTGAGCTTGAGCCCATACATGTTTCACCTCTGACCTGGAGGCTGTTGAGCTGAGGGAAGGGATGAAGTGTTGATGCATAACTTCTGCAAAATATTTTGGCTACTGACACGAAGAACAGAGCGTGCCATGGCGGTTTCATGAGTCATTGTGCGGGCCTGATATGGTAATCCCTGTTTCTGTAAATGTTTTATGGCTCTGTTTACCCCAAGCGGGCCTGATATGGTAATCCCTGTTTCTGTAAACGTTTTATGGCTCTGTTTACCCCAAGCGGGCCTGATATGGTAATCCCTGTTTCTGTAAACATTTTAAGACTCTGTTTACCCCAAGCGGGCCTGATATGGTAATCCCTGTTTCTGTAAACGTTTTATGGCTCTGTTTACCCCAAGCGGGCCTGATATGGTAATCCCTGTTTCTGTAAACGTTTTATGGCTCTGTTTACCCCAAGCGGGCCTGATATGGTAATTCCTGTTTCTGTAAACGTTTTGTTTCTTTGTTCCCGTATTCCTGTATTTACTGTTTAATGTAACTTGTGTCATCAATGAAGAACTAAAAGGTATATAATCAGACTTATGCACACAATAAACTCGCTATCCTGGCATGCTGTTCTGGCCTTGCCTGGGTAGTCCTCCAGACCCCACTGTCTGTCTGTCTGTCTTCTCTTCCGCGCACTCTCTCCTCCAGGTTGTGAACATCTCCGAGTTGGGGTGAGGCCTCCTGCAGGCCAGGAGCCTCCTGGCAGACGTGCTGGTCCCCGACATAAGACCAGGTAAGCAAGAATTCATTGACTCAGCATTACTCTTTAGGGACAACAGGCATAATATCCTAGCAAGGGCCTCAGGAGATGGGACAAATGATCTGCTAGAGTGGCCTCAAACCTCTAAAGAAAGCAATGACCAAAGCTGAGTGAAGTGGAAATATCTGAGCTGCCTGATGGATTGTAAAGAAATAAATAAAGAGGTTGTAGAAAGTTGGCATGCTAGTATGTATAGATTACATGAGGTAAGACAACCTGCAAAAAGATTATGTTCTTCAGGAGGGCCCAGAAGACACTCTACTAGCCAAGGCCACCAGAAATGTGCTGGTGAGAGGCAAACAAGTATCACAAAATGTTCAGTGGTCAGTCTCCTTTGCAAGCTAGGGTTGACAGTAAAATAGGCTGTCATAGAGCTAGGTCCATTAATATCCACGGGGATGGGATTCCTCTCCACCACAAAGTAAAAGAAGCCAGATGATTGTGCTCAACTGCCAAAAGGCAGGAGGACACAATTACCAAATTACCAGGAAGGCTGAAGAGCAGCCAAAAGACTTGATGTGCAGATAGTTGTAGAGATAGTTAATAGATGGACAGCCAACTCTGCTTAACAGCTACTACAATTTAAAAAAATAAAAAATGGAAGAACACAAGGCATAGGGTACATGCCTCAATTAAAAAATTATCTTCCTTTTCTCAGTTTCCAGACCTGAACAATTTTTGGATCTGGAACCTATTGGCTAAATATATGGTCAGGTCACTAGGAAGAACACTAAAATAATACTTCTAGGTATCCCTTTAGGGAGAGAGGCCCAAAAGAACAGAAGAGTTGCTACATGAACTCATGTAGAGAAGTAAATCTGTGTAGTACAGTAGGTGGACTTTTGTAGCCATGAAAATGCAACTTTCAGATCTCCAATTTCAGAGAGCATAATTGACTCACTGTTTTCATGACCATGTGTATGCTAGGTCATACTTCTCAAGAGCTACTCCTAGACAATGACTGAGCTTGACAGGGCTATGAAAGCAAGCTAATTCCTGAAAGTTGTGGAAATCATTTAATGGGCAAATTTGGCTCAACTTTGTTGAAACTTTCTTAGAAATATGTCACAATCTAACACTTTCCCTACCAGAGATTCCTTGTTTTCTTCTCTTTTTTGCAGAGGTTAAACCCGTACCATAGACTGACAGCTTACCTAGTCTCTCCTAGTTCCCTTCCCATTTAGCCTCACAAATATTTTCCCCAATAAATTTCTCAAATGTCTAATCCTGTCTTGGTGTCTGTTTCTCAGAGGACTCAAACTAATTCACTGCATTTAAAAAAGAAATTGCCAACCTATTTTTAAAGTGACTTACCACTTTCTAGTCCCCCCAATAATGTTTGAGAGTTCCAGTTGCTCCATTTGGCATTATCAACTTGGCACTGATAATTTTTAAGATTTTATCTCTTCTAAAAGGTGTGAGGTTTTAGTTTACATTTCCCTACCTACTAATTATGTTGAATATCTTTTCGTGGCTTATTTTTCATCTGTATCCCTCTGGGATAATAGCTGTTCAAATGTTTTTCCCATTTCCTTGTTGAATTGTTTGACTTCTTATTGAATTCTTAGTGTTCTTTATATATTTTTGGATATGAATCTTTTATCAACTATCCATTTGCAAGTCCATGGATTGTCTTTATCATTTTCTTAACCATATTAAAGGATATAAATTAATCATTTTGATGAAGTCCAATTTATAACTTTTGCCTTTATTGTTTGTGCTTTTTGTTTCTTTCCAAGAAGTTGTGGCTAACTCAAGGTCACAAAGATAATCTTTATGCTTTCTTTTGATAGTTTTACAGATGTAGGTTTTACATGTAAACTTATCACCCATTTTAAGTTAATCGTTGCATATCATGTGCATAAAGATAGGCTCATTAAGGAAGGTTTTCAACAACCATATAAAACCAATTAACCTGGCCGGGTGCATTGGCTCACACTTGTAATCCCAGCACTTTGGGAGGCTGAGGCAGGTTGATCACAAGGTCGGGTGTTCCAGACCAGCCTGGCCAACATAGTGAAAACCAATCTCTACCAAAAATACAAAAAATCAGCTGGGCATGGTGGTGGGTACCTGTAGTCCCAGTTACTCAGGAGGCTGAGGCAGGAGAATTGCTTGAACCTAGGAGGTAGAGGTTGCAGTGAGCTGAGATCATGCCACTGCACTCCAGCCCAGGCGACAGTGCAAGACTCCATCTCAAAACAACAACAACAACAACAACAGCAAACAACCCTCAACATAGGCTCATGAGATCTGCTTTACTGAAGGAGGAAAATTTCATTAGTGAAATTATATTCAATTTGCTTTACATATACATACAAATTATTAATGTTATATTTTATACTAATTTTAAGAATACAAACTGCTTCACATTGGATAACATTAAGTGTAAATACTAGGAACCAGATTTAGAAATGTTGTGTTTACATACATAAATATATAGGACGGTACAAAACCTAAATTAGAATGCATCAAGGGCCAGGTGTGTTGGCTCATGCCTGTAATCCCAGCAGTTTGGGAGGCCGAGGCAGGGGGATTACCTGAAGCCAGGAGTTTGAGACCACCCTGGCTAACATGGTGAAACCCTGTCTCTACTAAAAATACAAAAATTAGCCGGGCATGGTGGCACAGTGCACCTGTAATCCCAGATACCCAGGAGGCTGAGGCAGGGGAATCGCTGGAATCTGGGAGGCAGGGGTTTGAGTGAGCTGAGATCAAGCCACTGCACTCCAGCCTGGGCAACACTGTGAGACTTCATAAAAAAAAAAACTACATCAAGGCAGTGTTTATTCAAGAATACTGGCTATTACTGCAAAAATTATATATACATTTCAATTGTTTTATGGCATGAAACATAAAATTTAGTAAGTTAAAAATTTAAAACTTTATATTTTAATACGGCTGACTAGGGATGTTGGATGCTAGTTCTCCTCAGAAAGATCAAAAAACTACTTCAGAATGGACATAATCTGAAAGGAAAACTGAGGGAAGAGAGCCAGGAGCTGTCAGCTCACAGGAAGAAGCCAAAGTGCAGAAAATGAAGGCAGCAAGAGTCTAGCAGAGATCAGCCCCCAAGGAACTCAGAGCCCTGCGGTTGACAGCAAGGGTAAGTGAAGGTACTTTTTGGCTTTCTTCACTCCTGCAAAAAATTTGCTGACTGTCAAACTACTGAGGAGGTCCTCTGCCCTTGTGACATTGGGCAATACTGTTGGTTATCATTTAGAAACTTCCTGAGGAAAGAAAACCTGGTGGCTAGCTCATGTAGGCATGCCCACATATGCCTCAGGCCTGAGCTAAGATATGGTGGGTGCTGTACTGGTTTTGCACCTGTCATGGGCCACTGCCACTGCCCAAGGGATCTCTGTCCTTGAGTCAGCATACCACCAGATCCCCTGCAAATATACCCCACAATCTGCTCTGAGTTTGGCAAGCACAGGGAATCAGCAGGTCCACGGGAAGCTACAGAACCCATGAAGATTTAATACTCAGCATGGGCCACCCTATGGGTGGCCACTCACAGAGCCCACCAAAGCTCTCCTTAGGACAAAGAAAATGAGGATATGTGTTAATCGCTAAAAGGGGTATCCCTGGTGGCTGAGAATGGACATGGAAAGGGGTTGCCTCCTGCCCTGCCCCTCTTCCCCACCATCTACTGTTTTGGATGCAGTGGAGTTTTTCTCCACTGGGGGCCAGCATGTGTGCACTTGGAGAAAGCATTTTTTTTTTGGTGGTGGCTTCACCCCTACTGAAAGTATCCCTGATGAAAGTGAACCAGTATTGCTTGGGCTTGCATAGAGGCAGCACCCAACTCCTCCTCCCCCCACGAAGTGGCAGAAGAAAAAGCAGACAACCTAGAGAGTGTCTGCTCTGGACTGGAGGAAGAGGCTCTGCCCAGAGCCCAGATGGTAGCCACCAGAGGGGTATATATGCAGTCCATAGCCACAGTGCAGCTGGGAGCCAAAGGACAAACTCTATGGAAGGTAATGCGCCCTACAACAGGGGTGTGGTAGGAAAGCAGATCATGTTCTTTCCTGCTCAGAACAAGAAGCTAGGGCATTCCCCATCACCCTTTCTTTCAAGATCTCAGCACATTCCAACATACTCTTCTCCCACCACTAACAAATCAAGGTAAGTATTTCCACTCTTTATCACCTACCTGAGAGTGAGCTGGTTCTTTCTCTTAAGTGCTTGAACTGCATGATCAAATATAAAACCTGCTGTTAAAAGGCATAGTGGTGGTGCACAGGATAAGCTTCCTGAGACCTCTGCACTCTCAATGTCACAGGAGATAATGCATCAGCTCATATATTAAACACATTGCTATAACAAGCAGCATCTGAGAAAGCCACCACACTGAAGCTATCCATAGCTTCCCATACAGCACCTACATCTGAAAGTACCCAGAAACAAAGCCAAATGATCATATACAACATACACTGCAGTTATACACTAAAGAGGATTAAAGAATAAAAAAATTAAAACGTCCCATCTAAGCAGTACGAATTTCAAAAATAAGAAGCAATGGCTCCCTCAAATGAGAAGAAATCGTCACAAGAACTCCATCAGTACAAAAAGAGTCTCTTGACAATGCCAAAAGATTTTACCCACGCTAGCAATGAATTCTAAACAAAATAAAAAGTCTGCAATGGCAGATAAAGAATTCAAAATATGGATTGCAAGTAAACTCAATGAGATCCAAGAGAAAGTTGAAAACCAACATAGAGAAACCAGGAAAATGATTCAGGATATGAAAGATGAGGTAGCTATATTTTAAAAAGCAAAGCAAAACAAAATCATCTGGAATTTAAAAATTAAAGAAATTTTAAAATACAATTGAGAGTTTTAACAATAGACTAGACTAAGCAGAAGAAATAATTTAAAAGCTTGGAGATCAGTCTTTCAAATTAACTCATTGAGACAAAAATAAGGAAAAAGAATTCAAAAAAAACAAGGCCTTTGAGAAATATGTGATTATGTAAAGCAACAAAACCTATGGCTTCTTGGCATTCCTGAGAGAAGGAAAAATAAGCAACTTGGAAAATGTTTGAGGGAATAATTTAGGAAAATTTTCCTAATCTTTCTAGAGAGATCAACATCCAGATATAAGAAGTTCAGAGGACATTTGCAAGATACCAAGACATGTAATCATTAGACTATTTAAGTTTAATATATATATTAAAAAAAACAAAAAATCCTCAAAGGCAGCTAGAGAAAATAGCTGAATTACCTATAAATGAAATCCAATCAGACTAACAGCAGACTTCTTACAGAAACGTTATAAGCCAGAAGAGACTGAGGTCCTCTTTTTAGCCTTCTTAAAGACAAAAAAAAATCCCATCCAAGAATTTTATATCCTGCTAAACAAGGAAGGAGAAATAAAGTCTTTTCCAAATAAGTAATTGCTAAAGGAATTCATCATCACCAGACCAGACCTACAAGAAATGCTCAAAGGAGTTTTAAACATGGAAAAACAAGAACAATACTTGCTACCATAAAAGCACATGTAAGTACAAAGTTCACATATCCTATAAAACAATTACATAACTCAGACTGTAAAGCAACTTATTAAGAACACTCTAATGGTAACAAAACCTCACATGTAAATATTAACCCTAAACATAAACAGTCTAAATGTTCCACTTGAAATACACAGATTGGCAAACTGGATTAATAAAACAAGAAGAAACCACCTACTGACTTTGAGAGACCCATCCTATGTGTAATGACACCATAGGTTCAGAGTAAAAAGATGGTGAAAGATCTACCATGCAAATAGAAAATGAAAAAGAATAGGGGTTGCTATTCTTGTATCAGTTAAAACAGACTTTAAACTAGCAACCATAAAGAAAGTCAAAGAAGGGTATTATATAATAATAAACACTTCAATTCAACAAGAGTTAACTATATAACTACTATTATATAATGATAAAGGCTTCAATTCAACAAGAAGATTTAAAAATCAGATTTAACTGTGTCCAACACTGCAGCACCCAGAATTATAAAACAAATACGACTAGACCTAAGAAAAGAGATAGACAGCTATACCATAGTAGTTGGGTTGTCAACATTCCACTGACAAGACTAGATGGATCATGGAGGCTGAAAAATAATAAAGAAACTCTGGACTTAAATTGGACTCTTGACCAAATGAAACTAATAGACATCTACAGACATTCCACTCAACAACTGCAGAATATACATTTTTTTCTGATCTGTGCATAGAACATTCTCTAAAATTGATCATATGCTTGATCATGAAACAAGTTTCATTAATTTGTTTAAAAATAAAATTATATCAAACATATATTTGGATCACAATGGAAGAAAATTAGAAATCCATACCAAAAGGAACTTGTAAAACCACACAAATACATGGAAACCAAACAACTTGCTCTTGGTTGACTTTTGGGTAAACAATAACAAAAACAACAGAAATAAAAACTTCTTTTGAAACAAAAGAAAATACAGTCACAACACACCAAAACCTTTAGGATATAGAAAAAGTAGTATTAGGAGGAAAGTTTATAGTACTAAATGCCTACATTAGGAAGATAGGTGTCAAATTAACTCCCTAACATTTTACCTAAATGAACTAGAAAAACAAGAACAAACTCAAAGCTAGCAGAAGAAAAGAAATAACAAAGATCAGAGAAGAACTAAAGGAAAATGAGATTTAAAATACCCCCAAAAACCATACAAAAGATCAGTGAGACAAAAAGTGGATTTTTTGAAAGGACAAACGAAAGTGATAGACCACTTGCTAGATTAATCAAGAAAAACAGAGAGAAGTTTCCAGTTAAGCTCAATCAGAAATGGTAAAGTTGACATTACAACTATTAGCATGGAAATACAAAAGATCCTCAGAGACTACTATGAACACCTCTATGTACAAAAACTAGAAAATCTAGAGCAAACGGAGAAATTCCTGGAATCATACAACCCCCAGAGACTGAACCAGGAAGAAACTGAAATTCTGAACAGACCATTAACGTGTTATAAAATTGAATGAGTAATTAAAAAAATCTACCAACCCTCCCACAAAAAAAATTCCCAGGACTAGAGGATTTACAGGCCAGCCAAATTCTGCTAGCTGTACAAAGAAGAGTTGCTACCAATATTATTGAAACCATTCCAAAAAATTGAGGAGGAAGGAGGCCTCTCTAACTCATGCTGTGAAGCCAGTATCATGCTGACACCAAAATCTGTCAAGGACACAACAAAATTAAAAGAACAGGCCAATATCTTTGATAAACATAAATTTAAAAATCCTCAACAAAACACTAGCAAACAGAAGCCAGTGACATATCAAAAAGATAATTCATCAGGATCAAATGGCCTTATTTCAGGGTTGTAAGGATGGTTCAACTTACGCAAGTCAATAAATGTGATTCACTACATAAACAGAATTAAAAACAAAAACTGTATGATCATTTCAGTAGATGCAGAAAAGGCATTCAGTAAAATCCAACATCCTTAATAATAAAAACCCTAAAAAATAGGCATCGAAGGAACATACCTCAAAATAATAAGAGCCATATATGACAAACCCACAGCCAACATCATACTGAATGAGGAAAAGTTGAAAGCATTTCCCTTAAGAACTGGAACAAAACAAGGATATCCACTATTACCACCCCTATTCAACATAGTACTGAAAGTCTTTAGCTACAGCAATCAGGCAAGAGTAATTAATAATAGTCATCCAAATTGGAAAAGGAGAAGTCCAATTATACCTGTTTGCCGATAATATGATTCTACAACTAGAAAACCCTAAAGTTTCATCTAAAAGATTCTATACCTAGAAAACCCTAAAGATTCCTCCTAGGCCTGACAAGTGTCTTCAGTAAAGTTTCAGGATACAAAATGAATGCATCAAAATCAGTGGCATTCTTATAAACCAACAACACTCAAGCTGAGAACCAAATCAATAACTCAATCCCGTTAACAATTACCACACACACACAAAATTACCTGGAAATACATTTAACAAAGAAGGTGAAAAACCTCTACAAGGAGAACAAAACAGTTTGATAATAGAAATCATAGATGACATGAACAAATGAAAAAGCATTTCATGCTCATGGATAGGAAGAATCAATATCGTCAAAATGACTATACTGCCCAAAGCGATCCACATATTCAATTCCTATCAAATTACCAATGTAAGTTTTCACAGAATTAGAAAAAGCGATTTTAAAATTTATGCGGAACCAAAACAGAGCCTGAATAGCCAAAGCAATTCTAAGCAAAAAGAACAAAGCTGGAGGCATCACATTACCTGACTTCCAGCTATTCTACAGGTACTTGTATTCTATGAGTACCAAAACAGCATGGTACTAGTACAAGAATGGAAACACATATTTGTAAAAAAAGGATAAAGAACTCAGAAATAAAGGTATACACCAGCAACAAACTAATGTTCAACAAATTCTACAAAAATAAACAATGAGGAAAAGATTTCCTATTTATTACAACAAACGGTGCTGGGAAAATTGGCTAGCCATATGCAAAAGAATTAAATTGGACCTCTATCCCTTACCATACACTAAAATTAACTCAAGATTAATTAAAGACTTAAATGTAAG
Organism: Cacajao melanocephalus; assembly: GCA_963573385.1. Lineage (NCBI taxonomy): Eukaryota > Metazoa > Chordata > Mammalia > Primates > Pitheciidae > Cacajao > Cacajao melanocephalus. Next base: position 29,386 of record CAUYLG010038265.1, read on the forward strand.
AACTTAAACTACAAAAATCCTAAAAGAAAACATAGGAAAAACTCTTCTGGAAATTTGCCTAGGCAAAGAATTTATGACTGAGACCCGAAAAGCAAATGCATCAAAACCAAAAATAGACAAACCAGTTTTAAAGAGTTTCTGCACAGCAAAAGAATCAATCAACAGCATAAACAGACAACCTACAGAATGGGAGAAAATATTTTTAAGCCATGTATCCATCAAAGGACTAATATCCAGAATCTACAAAGAAGTTAAACAAATCAACAGGACAAAAACTAATAACCCCATTACAAAGTGGGCAAAGGACATGAACAGACACTTCTCAAAAGAAGATATCCACATGGTTGACAAGCATATGAAAAAATGCTCAACATTACTAATTATCAGATAAATGCAAGTCAAAACCACAATGAGATACCTTCTCAAACCAGTTAAACGGCTATTACTAAAAAGTCAAAAATAAACAGATGTCAGGGATGTGGAGAAATAGGAACAATAATGCACTGTTAGTGGAAATGTAAATTGGTTTCACCTCTATGGAAAACATTACAAAGATTTCTCAAATAACAAAAAATACAATTACTATTCAATCCAGCAATCCTATTACTGGTTATCTACCCAAAGGAAAATAAATTGTTTTATCAAAAAGACACTTGTACTTGCAAGTTTATCACAGTTCTATTGACAATAGCAAAGTAATAGGATTAACCTAAGTGCACATCAATGATGGACTGGATGAAGAAAATGTGGTATATATACAACATGGAATACCATGCAGCCTTAAAAAATAAAATTGAGTTCTTTGCCAACATGGTTGGAGCTGGAGGGCATCATTCTAAGTAAAATAACTCAGAAACAGAAAATCAAATACTGCATGTACCCTATAAGTGGGAGCTAAACAATGAGTACTCATGGACATAAAGATAGAAACCATAGACACTGGGAACTCCAAAAGAAGGGAGGGGAGGGGTGAGTGTTGAAAAACAATTGTGATTAATGTTCACTATATAATTGATGAGTTTGCTAGAAGCCCAAACACCAGCATTATACAATATACCCATGTGACAAACCTGCACATATATCCCTTTAATCTATAACACAAAAGTAAGTTTATTTTAAACTTACCTTTTTTCTGCATGTCCTGATAAAGTCTGCTTATTTCTGTCTTATATCCCTCCTCTTTGATTCTCATTTCACTTATAAGTTTGGCAATATTATTCTTATATTCCTAGAAATTAAAATATATATTAATTTTTAAAATTTAAATATGTGTATATAACTCATATTACTTTTTAAATACTTTTAAAATTCTCCATTTATACAATTTTTAAAAGGCAATATATATTTAATGTAAATGAACAATTTCACCTTTCTAATAATCAAAAGTTATCATATCTACAAGGAAAACTGTTTCAATAATCAGCTTTGAGATAGAGCCATTTTATTTTTTGTACGTATAAAGTAAAATATTTTTAAATTAAAATTTTTAACTTGAAAATTAAAAATTATATATATTTATGATGTACAATATGATGTTTTAATATATGTATACATTGTGGAATGCCTAACTCAAGCCAATTTACATATCCATTACCTCACATATTTATCACTTTTTTGTGAGAACATTAAAAAACTACTCTTAACAATTTTTGAGTATATAATACTTGTTATTGATAATAATCACCAAACTGTACAATAGCTCTCCTGATTCTATTCCTCCTTTCTAACTACAATTTTTTTATCCTTCACCAACATCTCCCCAATTGTCACCTCCACCACAGCCATTCCTAACCACCACTCTACTCTCTGCTTCATGAATTCCATAAGAAAGATCAATTTCTGATATAAGGAAATAAGATAAAGAAAGATATTGTAGAAACAATGTCTTTTTTAATCTTTGCTTTCTGGATACTCATCACCAGGGTTTATAATATTAAGGATGCTCAAAATATTTAGTTTAATTTTATGAATAAATGCCACTACAGAATTAAGATATGTTCAATATAAGCCAAAACTGTACATTAGAGCCAACAAAAAGCATGGTTCAATATCTAGCCAGCTTACTCTAATGTAAGATGAGTTCCTCTGAATGCAGGCTAAACTTCTGTTTCCAAAAATTGTATAAATATTCCTAATTCCCAGAGCAACATTAAGCATTATTCATGGTAAAGATATGCTTTATGAGGAGTCATAGAGAGAAAGATGAATTTGAGACTTTCGAAGTGCTTGACAGCTGCCTGAGATTAGCTTCTCAGGTTGTTGAAGGATAGGGGTGATTTATTATGCTTAAGAACAGGGAAAGGAGTGGTGGTGGAAGACAGTTATTTTACAATTATAAAGACAAATTTTACAATTTTACCAGGGGTATGTTCCTACATGAAGAAACTACTCATAGGCCTAAAATGTAGGCAAGAGAAAAGGAAAGCAGGAAGAATAAAAGTTAAGTATAATAGTAGTAAAAAGGCAATAAAAAAGTCAAGAAGTCAAGAAAAGCCTCTAATACCGAAAAGCTAGAACTCACCATGGTATTTCCAACTCCTTGTGTATAAATACATGTATATACACACACATATATCTTGATGTATATTTCTTGAATGAAAATATAAGAAGTACCAATAAGAATTATTTAGGTCAGAACTCAACTTAGACCCAGTGACTAGGCTTTTGATCAACTTCCAAAATTTTATGTAAAATTATACACATATTTGTATGTGTGTGTGCTTTTTAGCATTTTTTTCTCAGTGAGGGTTCATAGCTTTTAATAGACATTTCATGGTATTGAAAACGTTAAAAAATTTAAAACAGGTCAAGACATACCGGCTTATATGCCTACAATTAAAAATAAGCAAACATTCCTCCATATTATCTCAGTTCAAGACATTTAGTCTGGATTCCTGTTTTTTACATGTATCCTGCCAGGAAACTTGTAGGAATGGCCAAACCTATCCAACTTCTTGACTCCGATTAAAACTGGGCAGGTGAATCCAGTGGGGAATCCCACAAATGCCATTTTCCATGTGTCTAGATTTCTAGATGGGCAACTATACAGTAGTCTTTATAAAGCACTCCTGACAACTGTGTGCACTAAGCTGTTGCTGCCCTGAGAAACCATGAGAGACAAACCTGTCTACCTTTCTATCCTCCACTGATTTTTGCCACAGGAAGATGCCACCAGTAAAGTAGAATGCTTCCAGTAATTTGGTGAGACCCAGGATTTGCATTCCAGCCTCCAGGCATGAAGACTATCCTAAACTCTGGGTTGACCCAAGCTGTATCACACTAGATTTTCTCTCCTATTTCAGCCTGTGCCATTCCTAAAAAATGTAATCTTTCCATTTTTCTAAGGCAAACAATCCCCAATAAGTTGCAATTGATTGTCTTCTTTTCATATGCTTTCTGGGAACTTTAAATTTCAAGGAATAACCTCTGGTTGCACTCTTGATATATACAACAAGAATTATCTCTATACAAGTTGCAAAATCCTTCTACTCCCACAAATATTGCTATTGGGTACCTCCTGAGTTTGATCTTATGGAGTGGTTCTCCATGAATTTTAGATGTGTTCAGAGGTCTTGAATTAGCGAATCTGCATTGTCATGGTTTGCTTTGGACAGCTGCTAACTAAGAAATTGAGACGCTTGGGTTGTGGTGTTTTCTCTTTAATTTCTTCCCCTCTGAATATTCCTATAATATTTTAGACAAAGGAGTATCTTCGTGCTTCAAGTTTTAGAAAAAAAAGTAGGTAAAATTTTCTCCCACTTTTTCCCCACTCCAATTACAACCTGACTTTACCACCTATTGTTGAGATCTAGAGTCAATATATGAAAGAGTATTGGGAAAGAATAAAGGGAAAAAGGAAAAGAAAGGGGGAGAAAGGGTGGATTCATTCCAGAAATACTTAAAAACCATCTCAAAATTGATGATGATTCCCCGGGCAAGATGGCTGAATAGGAACAGCTCAGGTGTGCAGCTCCCAGTGAGATTGACAGAGAAGGTGGGTGATTTCCACATTTCCAATTGAGGTACCTGGTTCATCTCATTGGAACTGGTTGGACAGTGGTGCAGCCCAAGGAGGGCGAGCTGAAGCAGGGTGGGGCATTGCCTCACCTGGGAAGTGCAAGGGGCCAGGGAACTCCCTCTCTTAGCCAAGGGAATCCATTAGGAACTGTTTCCTGCACTCTGGCCCAGACACTATGCTGTTCCCATAGTCTTCACAACCTGTAGACCAGGAGATTCCCTCCAGTACCTACACAACCACCAGGGCCCTGGATTTCCAGCACAAAACTGGGTGGCCATTTGGGCAGAAACCAAAAATTCTTGTGCTGCATTTTTTTTTTTTTCATATCCCAGTGGTACCTGGAACACCAGTGAGACAGAACTGTTCACTCCCCTGGAAAGGGGGCTGAAGCCAGGGAGCCAAGTGGTCTGGCTTGGCAGGTCCCACATCCATGGAGACCAGAAAGCTAAGATCCAATGGCTTGAAATTCTCACAGTCAGCACAGCAGTATGAGCTCAACCTGGGTCATTCAAGCTCAGCTGAGGGGAGGGGAATCCGCCATGGCTGAGGCTCGAGTAGGCAGTTTCAACCCCACAGTGTGAGCAAAGCTGCCAGGAAATCCGAACTGGGCAGAGTCCAACACAGCTCAGCAGCAGCAGGCACTGTCTCACTAGATGCCCTCACTGGGCAGACCACCTCTAAAAAAAAGGCAGCAGCCCATCAGGGACTTATAAATAAACCCCCACCTTCCTGGGACAGAACACCTAGGAAAAGGGATGGTAGGGGGTACAGCTTCAGCAGACCTAAACACCGCTGCCCGGCAGCTCTGAAAAGCAGTGGATTTCCCAACACAGTATTCAAGTTCTGATAAGGGACAGACTGCCTCCTCAAGTGGCTCCCTGACCCCTGTGTATCCTGATGGGGAGACGCCTCCCAGTAGGGGCCAACAGACACCTCATACAGGAGATCTCTGGCTGGCATCTGGCAGGTACCCCTCTGAGACAAAGCTACCAGAAGGAACAGACAGCAATCTTTGCCGTTCTGCAGTCTTCACTGGTGATTTCCAGACAAGCAGGATCTGGAGTGGACCTCCAGCAAACTCCAGCAGACCTGCAGCAGAGAAATCTGACTGTTAGAAGGAAAATGAACAAACAGAAAGAAATAGTTTCAACGTCAACAAAAAGGACATCCACTCAGAGACCCCATCCAAAGGTCACCGACCTCAAAGATGAAAGGAAGATAAATCCATGAAGATGGGAAGAAACCAGCACAAAAATGCTGAAAACTCCAAAAACCAGGACACCTCTTCTCCGTTAAGGGATCACAGTTCCCCACTAGCAAGGGAACAAAATTGGATGGAGAATGAGTTTGATGAATTGACTGAAGCAGGCTTCAGGAGGTGGATAATAACACACTGCTCTGAGCTAAAGGAGCAAAGAAGCTAAGAAACTTGAAAAATGGTTAGATGAAATGCTAACTAGAATAACCAGTTTAGAAGAGAACATAAACGACCTGATAGAGCTGAAAAATGCAGCACAAGAATTTCATGAAGCATACACAACTTTAAAAAGTCAAATCAATCAAATGGAAGAAAGGATATCAGAGATTGAAGATCAACTCAAGGAAATAAAGTGAGAAGACAAGATTAGAGAAAAAAGAGCAACAGGAAATGAACAAAGCCTCCAAGAAATATGGGATTATGTGAAATTGATCAATGTACCTGAAAGTGAAGGGGAGAATGAAACCAAGCTGGAAAATTTAATATCCAGGAGAATTTCCCCAACCTAGCAAGGCAGGCCAACATTCAAATTCAGGAAATACAGAGAACGCCACAAGGATACTCCTCAAGAAACAACCCCAAGACACGTAATCATCAGATTCACCAAGGTTGAAAAGAATAAAAAATGCTAAGGGAAGCCAGAGAGAAAGGTTGGGTTACCCTCAAAGAGAAGCCCATCCGACTAACAGTGAATCTCTCAGCAGAAACCCTACAAGCCAGAAGAGAGTAGGGGCCAATATTCAACATTCTTAAAATAAAAGAATTTTCAACTCAGAATTTCATATCCAGTGAAACTAAGCTTCATAAGTGAAGGAGAAATAAAATCCTTCTCAGACAAGCAAATGTTGAGAGATTTTGTCACTACCAGGCCTGCCTTACAAGAAGTCCTGCAGGAAGCACTAAACATGGAAAGGAACAACCAGTAGCAGCCACTGCAAAAACATGCCAAATTGCAAAGATTATTGATGCTAGGAAGAAACTGCACCAACTAACGGCAAAATAACCAGCTAGCATCATAATGGCATGATTAAATTCACACATAACAGTATTAACCTTAACTTTAAATGGGCTAAATGCCCCAATTAAAAGACACAGACTGGCAAATTAGATATGGAGTCAAGACCCATTGGTGTGCTGTATTTAGGAGACCCATCTCACAAGCCTATGCCTTTGCACACATAGGCTCAAAATAAAAGGATGGAGGAATATTTGCCAAGCAAATGGAAAGCAAAAAAAGCTGTTTTTTTTTGAAAAGATCAACAAAATAGATAAACCACTAGCCAGACTAATAAAGAAGAGAGAAGACTCAAATAGATGCAATAAAAAATGCATATCACCACCAATCCCATAGAAATATCAACTACCATCAGAGAATACTCTGAACACCTCTACACAAATAAAACAGAAAATATAGAAGAAATGGATAAATTCCCAGACACATACACCCTCCCAAGACAAAACCAGGAAGAAGTTGAATCCCTGAATAGACCAATAACAAGGTCTGAAGTTGAGGAAGCAATTAATAGCCTACCAACCAAGAAAACTCCAGAACCAGACAGGTTCACAGCTGATTTCTACCAGAGGTACAAAGAGGTGCTAGTACCATTCCTTCTGAAACTTCCAAACAATACAAAAAGAGGGAATCCTTCCTAATTAATTTTATGAGACCAACATCATCCTGATACCAAAACCTGGCAGAGACACAACTAAAAGAATATTTCAGGCCAATATCCCTGATGAACACTGATGCAAAAATCCTCAATAAAATAATGGCAAACCCAATCCAACAGCACATCCAAAAGCTTATCAATCACGATCAAGTTGGTTTCTTCCCTCGGATGCAAGGCTGGGTCAACACACACAAATAAAAAAATGTAATCTGTTACAAAAACAGAACCAAAGGCAAAAACCACATGATTATCTCAATAGATGCAGAGAAGGCCTTCGATAAAATTCAACAACCTTCATGCTAAAAACTCTCAATAAACTAGGTATTGATGGAATGTATCTCAAAATAATAAGAGCTATTTATGACAAACCCACAGCCAATATCATACTGAATGGGTAAAAACTGGAAGCATTCCCTTTGAAAACTGGCACAAGACAAGAATGCCCTCTCTCACCACTCCTATTCAATATAGTATTGGAAGTTTTGGCCAGGGTACTCAGGCAGGAGACAGAAATAAAGGGTATTCAAATAGGTAAAGAGGAAGTCAAATTGTCTCTGTTTGTAGATGACATGATTGTGTATTTAGAAGACCCCATCATCTCAGCCCAAAATCTCTTTAAGCTGATAAAAACTTCAGCAAAGTCTCAGCATGCAAAATTAATGTACAAAAATCACAAGCATTCCTATATACCAATAACAGACAAACAGAGAGCCAAATCATGAGTGAACTCCCATTCACAATTGCTACAAAGAAAATTAAATACCTAGGAATACATCTAACAAGGAATGTGAAGGACCTCTTCAAGGAGAACAACAAACCAATGCTCAAGGAAGTAAGAGAGGACACAGACAGATGGAAAAACATTCCATGCTTATGGTTAGGAAAAATCAATATTGTGAAAATGGCCATACTGCCCAAAGTAATCTATAGATTCAATGCTATCCCCATCAAGCTACCATTGACTTTCTTCAGAGAATTGGAAAAAAACACCTTAAATTTCATATGGAACCAAAAAAGAGCCTACATAGCCAAGACAATTCTAAGCAATAAAACCAAGGTTGGAGCCATCACACACCTGACTTCAAACTATACTGCAAGTCTGCAGTAACCAAAACAGCATGGTACTGGTACCAAAACAGAGATATAGACCAGTGAAACAGAACAGAGGCCTCAGAAATAACGCCGCACACCTACAACCATCGGATCTTTGACAAACCTGACAAAAACAAGCAATGGGGAAAGGATTCCCTGTTTAACAAATGGTGTTGGGAAATCTGGCTAGCCACATGCAGAAAGCTGAAACACGATCCCTTCCTTACACCTTATACAAAAATCAACTCAGGATGGATTAAAGATTTAAATGTAAGACCTAAAACCATAAAAACCCTAGAAGAAAACCCAGGCAATACCCTCAGTACATAGGCAAGGGCAAAAACTTCATGACTAAAACACCAAAAGCAATGACAACAAAAGCCAAAATAGACAAACAGGATCTAATTAAACTAAAGAGCTTCTGCAGAGCAAAAGAAACATATCATCAGACTCAACAGGCAACCTACAGAATGGGAGAAAGTTTTTGCAGTCTACCCAACTGACAAAGAGCTAATATCCCGAATCTACAAAGAACTTAAACAAATTTACAGGAAAAAAACAACCTCATCAAAAAGTGGGTGAAGAATATGAAGAGATACTTCTCAAAAGGAGACATTTATGCAGCTAACAAAACGAAAAAAATCTCATCATCACTGGTCATTAGAGAAATGCAAATTAAAACAACACTGAGATACCATCTCATGCCAGTTAGAATGGCGATCATTAAAAAGTCAGGAGACAAGAAATGTTGGAGAGGATGTGGAGAAATAGGAACACTTTTACATTGTTGGTGGGAGTGTAAATTAGTTCAACCATTGTAGAAGACAGTGTGGTGATTCCTCAAGGATCTAGAAATAGAAATACCATTTGACCCAGCAATCCTTTTACTGGGTATACACCCAAAGATTATAAATCGCTCTATTATAAAGATACCTGCACATGTATATTTATTGCAGCACTGTTTGCAATAGCAGAGATTTGGAACCAACCAAAATGCCCACTAATGATAGACTGGATAAAGAAAATGTGGCATATATACACCATGGAATACTATACAGCCATAAAAAAGGATGAATTCATGTCCTTTGCAGGGACATGGATGAAGCTAGAAACCATCATTCTCAGCAAACTAACACAAGAACAGAAAACCAAACACCGCATGTTCTCACTTATAATTGGATTTGAACGATGAGAACACATGGACACAGAGAGGGGAACATCACATAATGGGGACTCTTGGGAGATGGGGGGCTAGGCGAGGGATAGCATTAGGAGAAATACCTAATGTAGATGATGGGGTAATGGAGGCAGCCAACCACCATGGCATGTGTATACCTATGTAACAAACCTGCATGTTCTGCCCATGTACCCCAGTACTTAAAGTACAATAAAAGAAATTATTTTTAAAAAAAGGTGATGAAAAGCTAAATTTTCCAAGAGCATAGCCAGAATGCTACTTATTACTGTAGAGTATTAACCAGAAGTTCTGAGGAGGTTTCTTCAGAGGCTCCCAAAATGAGAAATCTACTGAATTTAGAGAAGATTCTTCAAGATGAAGGCTCCTATAGATTCAACTTGAGTTTTGAGGTTCTTCGGTCTGCTAGAATTTGACATGCTAGCTCTTGAGAGACGAGAAATTTAGCATAATGAACCTCTCAAAGAGCAGAGGGAACTGACGTTTATTTAGCATCTTTTATGTTTTTTAGGCATTGTTTATGTGTTCTACAACTGCTATCACTATACTGTTTCTATAGGAGATAAGGAAAAGTAGTAGATGGTATGGTTGCTCTTGGGAGAGAAATAATCTGTGATCCACATGAAATGCCTTCTGTATTTGAATGATGTAATGATTACCCAAATCATAAAGAGTATAGATTCATTTACATTATAATACAAAAGTTAACAAGTAGTAACAAATAGAGTTTACTAGAGTGAAAACTCTATTAACATAATTGAAAAATATGTAGCAAAATAATTGCATCTTTTTGGTAGAAAGAAAAAATAATGCAAGTTATATGTTAGTACATTTTGTAAAAAACTCTTAAAACTTGTATTACTTTTAAAACAAATTGTCATTTATTAAAAGATTTCAGCATATGTATCTGTACACACACACACACACACACACACACACACAAACCTTTGGCTGTGTTTATTAATTTAAAAACCTTTTTTTTTTCTAATTTGAAAAAACAAATACTCTACAGAGACTTGACTGAATAGAATGATACATAAACTCACCTGTTCTTGAGATTTTAACTTCTCTTTTATAAGATCAGCACTTATTTTTAGTTGTTCATTTTCACCTGTGTAAGAATAATCAAAGAACATCCTAATATATAGCACTTTTCAAATAATATGAAAATATGTTTAACATTTTAGCTTCCATTCATGTATACTTTCAACAAACATGCATCCAGCAGCTACTACACATCAGGCACCACACTAGACACTGAGAGCATGAAAGCAAAAACTTGTTGCTCTTCAAAGAACTTACAGCCTAGTGGTGAGTCAAATGTGTTAGTAGTTATCATATGCTATGATGATTGCTTTTAATGGCAGTATATCTGAAATATTACAGGAACCTGTAAAAAGAAAACCCATGGCAGCTTGAAGTCAGGAAAGGATTTAGAGAAGAGAAGCTACTTGAGATGAGAGTTAAGTGATAAGGCTTACCCCATGTTAAGAGAGAGCATTCTAAGTGTAGAAAATTGCACAGAAGACCATGGGCTTGAGTGAATACAACTTGGCAAGTATGATACTGTTGAAGTGTAAAGTGTGAGCAGGAGATGCTATGTAGGTTGAGATCCTATCATTAGGTAGACATATTCTAGATGAACAACTTTGAATTTTTGTTTTAAAGGTTATAGGGAGTCATCAAAGAACTTTGAATAGTGCGGAAGTGAAATAATGAGAGTTACATGCTAAAACGATTGTCTGGCAATGTGGATGATGAATGAGAGCGTTTTGATCCTAGAGGAATGGAGATAAGTAAGTATAGATCAAGTAAGAGATAACAGGAACCTAAATTACGTCAGTGGCAGCATAGAAAAAAGGAGGCAATGAGGAGAATTATTTAGATGATAGAATTACCTAGGAATTTAGTGACCCTTTAGAGAGAGGAGGCAAAAGAGTAAAGGAGAGCCTTTTCATTTTAGGTTTCTGGTTTGGGTAACTGAAAACAATATTTTAATAATCTTTTAAACAAATTTTAAAAACCCTGTAGTTAATTTTGATTGCTAAACAGCCAGGTCAATCCAAAACTAATTTCCTATCTGACTGAAAGTTTTTATGATCTTTATCACTGGCAAGATTAGAGGCTGGAAAGACTCAATAGAAGCGGGAAAGAAGTCTTAGTTTGCTCCTTCGTTTACTCTTCCATCTTTCCTGTGGGTTATCTCTTGGGGATTGGAGACGGAATGAGGAGAGGTAGAAAATTATCTACTTAACATCGAGGTTCTAGTCCTTTAGGTAGCGGTAGCAAATATATGGAGAGTGTTGACTCACTCCAACATTTGGTGACTTTTTAGCAGATTAGAATATGGAAATATGTAGTTATTTTGTTGTTAATTGTGGGATGGGCCCTAGTCACTAATTCCAGGTAAACAGGAAAAGCTTCACTGGACATCCTATTACACATTTCCCCTCTACAATCTTAACTATAAACACAACCAAGAAGTAGTTAAACAAAACAACAAATCAGTAAAGATTTTTGAAGTGTCTGAATAATGTTTTTAGGAAGGTTTGTTTCGTGGTATAGTAAAGTTGAGAAGACACTTGGAAATAGAGTCGACTTATGAAACTATTGCAGAGGTATTAAATCATACATAGTATTAAAATTAAGTAAAAATCTAAAATCAATTAGTTTTCAAAAGTTGTGATCAGAAACAGACAGGAAAAGTGTTACATTTTAAAGGGTCATATTTAATACAAATCTTAATCTTGATGATGGCTTCAGTCTGACAACAATTTTGTCAGAAAATTTGATGTTTCTTGAATAAAAGTCCTATTATATGAAAATATTTTCAACATAACACAGATATAAAATGTACTATTTCCCTTTGATAACTACAGATATGTTTTTTTGAAGACTTCAGATATGTTTTCTGCTCCCTTTGCTATTCTAATTGGATTTTCAAACCTTGGCACCATTAACACCATTCATAATAATGTTTTTACATTAGGGATCAATCTTGGTAGTGTACCTTCTGTGGGTTTTCATAAATAAAAATGGCATACGTCCATCATTATTGTATGCAAAATAGTTTCATTGACCTCAAATTCCTCTATGCTCTATTTATAACCCTCTCCTTGAACTCCTGGCAACACTGATCTTTTTACTGTCTCCATAACCTTGCCATTTCCAGAATGTCATATAGTTAGAATCATACAGTATGTAGCATTCTTTTGAGATTGATTCTTTCACTTAATAATATGCATTTAAGATTCCTCCGTTCTTTTCATCACTTGATAGCTCATTTATTTTCAGTGCTGAATAATAGTGCATTATTTGCATGTGGCACAGTTTATTCATCCATTTACCTAATAAAAGACATTTTGTTTGATTCTAAGTTTTGGCAATTATGAATAATTTATTGAAAAGAATGTCTTTTGTCCATTACATTGCCTTTGCTGCTTTGTCAAAGATCAGTTGACTCTATTTATGTAGGTGTATTTCTGGGCTTTGTATTCTGTTCCATTTATTTATTTGTTTGTTTAGTCAATACTATACTGTCTTCATTACTGTGGTTTTATTGTAAAATTTGAGGTCAGATAGTGTTAATCCTTTGATTTGTTCTCCTCCTTCAAAATTCGTTGGCTATTCTGGGTTTTTTCACATAAACTTCAGAATCAGTTTGTCAATATCCACTAAATAACTTGCTGGGATTTTTATTAGGATTGCTTAGAATCTATAGATCAAGTTGAAAAGAACTGACATCTTGACAATATTGAGTCTTTCTATCCATGAATGTGGAATATCTCTCTAGTTATTAGGCTTTCTTTAATTTTTTTCTTCAGTTTTGTAGTTTTCCTCATGTAGATCTTGGACTTGTATTCTGTTAAATTTATATCTATATATTTCCTTTTTGGGATGCTAATGTAAAGAGTATTATGTTTTCAAATTCAAATTCCCCTTGTTCATTGCTGATGTGTAGCAAAGTGATTGACTTTGTTTTGCTTTGTTTCCTGCAACTTTGCTACAATTTCTTATTATTTCTTAGAGTTGTGTTGTTGTTGAGATTTTCTGCATAGATAACAATTTCATCTGTGAACAAAGATAATTTTATTTTATCCTTTTCAGTGTGCATGCCTTTTAATTCCTTTTCTTGTCCTATTGCATTATTTAGAACCTCTAGCACATGCTAAAAGGGAATAGTGAAAAGGGCCATTCTTGCCTTCTTCCTAGTCTTAGTGAGAAAACCTCTAGTTTCTCACATTATGTAGGATATTAGCTTTAGGTTTTTTGTAGATATTATTTATAAAGTTGAGGAAGTTCTTCTCTATTCTTAGTTTGCTGAAAGTTTTTATTATGACTGGGTGTTGAGTTTTGTCAAATGTTTCTTCTGTATTGATTAATATAGTCATGTGACTTTTCTTCTTTAACCTATTGTGACAAAGTACATTAATTGACCTTCAAATGTTGAATCAGCCTTGTATAGCTGGTATAAGTCCCACTTGGTCATGGTGTATAAATCTTTTTATACATTATTGAATTTAATTTGTTAATATTTTGTAGAGGATTTTTGCGTCTATGTTTATGAGATATATTGGTCTGTAACTTTCTTTTTTTTGTAATGTCCTTCTTTATCTGGTTTTGTATTAGGGTAATGCTGGTATCATAGAATGAATTAGAAATTATTCCTTCTTCTATCTTCTGGAAGACATGGCAGATAATGGGTATAATTTCATGTTTAAATGTGTAATAGAATTCACAGGTAGACCCATATGGGCCTGGTGCTTTCTGTTTTGTAAAGTTATTAATTATTAAATTTCTTTAATAGCTATAGGCCTATCTATTCATATTATTTATTTCTTCTTGTGTAAGTTTTGTCAGATTGTGTCTTTCAAGAAATTGGTCCATTTCACATAGGTTATCAAATATTTGAGTACAGAGTATTTCTTTATTATCCTCTTAATGAACATGACATTTGTAGTGATATCTTTTCTTTCATTTCTGATATTATTAATTTGCATTGCCACTCCTATTTCTTTAGTTCATCTGGCTAGAGATTTGTCAATTTTATTGATCTTTTCACAAAAACAACTTTTAGCTTCATTGATCTGTTGATTTCTTGTTTTAAATTTTATTAATTTCTGCTTTATTTTTATTATTTCTTTTTTCTACTTACTTTGGATTTAATTTATTCTCTGATTTTTTATTTCCTAAAGTGGAAGCTTAGTTTTAGTTTCTTCTTCCTTTCTCATATATGCATTTAATGTATAAATTTCTCTTTAAGCACTGTTTTTGCTATATTTCACAAATTTTAATAAACTGTATTTTCATTTTTATTTAGTTCAAAGTATTTTAAAATTTCTGTTGATATTGTTTTTTGACCCTTGTATTATTTAAAAGTGTTCTTTTATCTGCATATATTTTGAGATTTTTAATCTATCTTTCTGTTTTTGATGTCTACTTCAATTTCATTGTGGCCTGACAACAGACATTGTATGATTTCTGTTCTTTCAAATTTGTTAAGGTGTGTCTTATAAACCAGAATGTGATCTATCTTGGTGAGTATTCATGTAAGTTTGAGGAGAATGTGTATTCTGTGGTTGTTGAATGAAACAGTCTATAGATGTCCATTACAGTTGATTGATGGTGTTGAGTTCGTCTATGTCCTTACTGATTTTCTGATACAAGAATGTTGAAATCTTCAACTATATAGTGGACTCGTCTATTTCTCCTATTAATCTTTGACTCACATATTTTTGATGCTGTTGCTAGATACATATATAAAAGGATTTTTTGTCTTGCTGGAGAATTAACCCTTTTATCATTATATAATACCCTTTTTTTAATCCTTGATAATTTTTTTATGCTCCAAAATCAGCTGTTTGAAATGAAATATAGCTACTCCAGTGTTCTTAGTGTTAGCATGACATATCTTTCTTTAGCCCTTAACTTTTAATCTATATGTGCCTGTATATTTAAAGTAGGCTTTTGTTTGTAGAAAGCATATAGTTGGGTAATGTTTTTTGATCCACTCTGATAATCTGTCTTGTAACCTGTGTATTAGACTTTGGTTTTCAAAGTGATTTTTGATAAAGTTAGATTAATATCTACCATATTTGTTACTGTTTTCTATTCATTGCCCTTGTTCTTTGACCCTATTTTTGTCTTCTATTCTTTTTCTGCCTTTTGTGGTAAAGAGTATATTATGTGATTCCGTTTTCTCTTCTTTCTTAGCAAATCCATTATATCTCTATTTTTACTTTTTAAAAGTGATTGTCCTAGAGTTTGCAATATACATTTACAATGAATCCAAGTCCATTTTCAAATAACATTATACTGCTTCTCAGGTAGTATAAGTACTTTATACCAAAGTATTCATAATACCTTTCTCTCATTCCTTGTGTCATTGATGTCATACATTTCACTTACACACAAGTTATAATTACTTAAAATACATTGTTGCTATAATTTTGAATAAATTGTTATCTGTTAGATTAATTCAGAGTAAGAAAAATAAAAGTTTTTATTTTACCTTCACTTATTCCTTCTCTAATGTTCTTCCTTTCTATGTAGATCCAAGTATATGGCCTATATCATTTTGCTTCTCTCTGAAGAACCTCTTTTATCATTTCCTGCAAGGCTGGTATACTTGCAACAAATACTCTCAATTTTTATTTGTCTAAGAAAGCCTTTATTTCCCCTTTCTGGAGAGTAATTTTGCAGGATACTGAATTATTGATTGGTGTTTTATTCTCTCTCTCAGCACTTTAAATATTTCACTCTACTCCTTTACTGTGTGCATGGTTCCTGAGAAGAAGCTGGATGTAATACTTGGAATTTTCAGATGCTTTGAACTTGACACATATTCTAGCAATTCATTGGAACAACAAGGCAAAAAAATACCAAACTGCTAAAGAGATCCTTTCATTTTTCTTATTTTCAATTTTAAAACTCAGCTGTCATTCAATTCTTATCTTTGGTCCTCTATAGGTAAAGAATTTTACCCACTCTTCTTTGAAAATTTTTGTTTTTTATTTTCTACCATTTGAATATGACATGCCTGGGGTAGCCTTTTGAGCATTTATCTTGCTTAGTGTTCAGTGAGCTTCCTGGATCTGTGGTTTGGTGTCTGATATTAACTAGGGGAAATTCTCTGTCATTATTGCTTCAGATGTTTCTTCTGTTCCTTTCTTGATTTTCCTTCTGGTATTCCCAGTAAGTGTTTGTTACAGCTTTTGTAGTTATTATACTGTTTTTGGATATTTTGTTAACTTTTTCTAGTCTTTTTTTTTTCTTTTCAGTTTTGGAAGTTTCTATTGACATATTCTCAAGTTTGGAGAGTCTTTCCTGCAACTGAGAAATATTTTTCCTTAGACTATGTCTAATGTACTAATGAGTCCATCAAAGGCATTAATTTCTGTTACACTGTTTAGAGCCCTTAGCATATTCATCATAGTTTTAAAAAATTTCTGGTCTAGTAATTCCAGTACCTCTGCCATTTCTATGTCTGGTTTTGATGCTTTCTCTGTCTCTTCAAACTATTTTTTTTTTCCTCTTAATGTGCCTTGTAATTTTTTTATACAAAGCTCAAGACAAAGTACTGGGTAAAAGGAATTCTAGTAAATAGGCCTTTAGTGACTTGATGGTAAGGTGTAGGGGAAGGAGAAGCATTCTATAGTCCTATGATTAGGTCTCAGTCTTTCAGTAAGCCTGTGCCTCTATACTGTGAGTTACTCACATGCGTTTCGGTCCCTCTCCTCTTAGGTGGGATGGGATGGCTAGAGTGAGCTGGAGTTGGGAAGGCTAGGGGGAGCTGAAATAGGGTATTTCCTCCCAATCAAGGCAGCTTATCTTTGGCTAAAACACCAATAGTTTAGGCTCAGATAAAATAGCTTCTTTTGAGTCAGGCTTTGTTAAGAACAGAAGCTGTGGATTATTTCAAAATGGTTACTTTTCCTCTCCTCTTGCCAATAACATGAGGAGATTTTTCTCAGATCTTAATGGTGAGATCTTAGTAGAGCTCTTAGAGGTAAAACTTACAAAACTGTAGGGGCTCCCCTATGATTAGGTCTCCTGAAAATTTTAATTTCTTAGACTTGTCCACAATGAACCTCCTGCAATTTATCAAAATTACCTTTTAAGGTTTCCTAGCCTGACCAACAGGAAGGTTTCTTTTTGCTTTGGGGTTCTGCTCTTGTAAGTTGTATTTTCTGAATCTGCCTCCCTGTCTCCAATTTTAGGGGCATCAGTTTGTCCTGCAACCTCACTTCTCTAATCTAAAGAGTCTAAGAATTGTTGATTTTTCAGTTTGCTGAACTTTTTACTTGTTGTTAGCATGGAATGACAACTTCTGAGATCCTTACACACTTTACCAGAAACCTGAGGTACATTTGAAGGATTTTCATTAAAATTAGAATTCTATTTTCATGTTTCATGCGCAAGTGAGAATACTTAAAAGTGACACGTTTTCACCCCTGAAATTGCTTAGTGGTGGAACCATTTCTTAAGATACAATGGTTTTTCCATAAATTAATTTTCCAAAATCATTTCATCAGGTCTAATAGACTTTCATTACATTTTAGCTTCATATGTCTGATAAAGAGCTTGCATGGGGGTAGGAGAAGTGACAGCTCTGATACTTTCTTATTGTTGGCTTGTGCTTGCATTATTATACTTATTATTGTCCTCAAAATATGTTTTATTTTTTAAAACTACTTGTCCATTTTGAAAGGATTAGTTTGATTAGAACTAGCTAATTTTATCTATCAATCCTCTTCTCCAGATACATATAAACTGTACTACATGGCCATACACTGAGACTAGGGGAAAAAATAAACATGCAATTGTTCAGTTTCAGAACTCCCATTCTCCTCAGAGAAAGAAGAAGCTTGTGTATCATGTGTGACATATAATTAACTTATAGATAGAAAAAGGATTATTCCAGTTTCTAAATTTTTGTAAGATGACTGACTGAATTTTCAGATAAAAATAAAGGTGAATAAGAATTGCAATATTTTGTTACATCTCATTCATTTATCTTTTACATAATCCATAAGTCCCTACTGAAAAGATTCACTGATAAGACTAAAGAAAGGTAGCATTTCTCTCATGGTAACTGAAAAGTCTCTTAAACCCAAAGGGTAACTGCTTCGCCAGATCAATAATGTTACCAAAAAACCAGATCGTTTTACTTTTTTTGATATTGTCAAAAATCACCCTGCTAGCATGATTTTTAGACTAGAAACAAGAAGTCTGCAACAATTTTAGGCATTATATACAAGTCTTATAATAACCAGAAGAACACAGTCCTTCTCTTGGGAGAGAGAAAAATTATTCCAAAAGAATTCCCTTGGAGCTTGGATGCAATCTGCTTACCCTGAGGCATATGGTTAAGGGAATGAAGGGTGAATGTCTAAAACAGAAAAAAAGTTTCCTACTAAGGAGAGAAAAGAGTTGCTGGTTTCCACTGGGTAGCTTAAATAAGCAGATTAATCATACCATCTTGGCAATCAATTGGATGAAATGGTCAAATATAGATAGTTGATACATATCACCTTGCTCAATCAAGGCCTGTAAAAGCATTGGGAAAATGAACTCAATGAATTATCATTTATTTGCAAGAGGCATCATACAATATTCATTTTTTAAGAATGGCTATTTTAAAACTTGTACTTGCCTTGTACTGGATCTTTAAGAGAAACTTCTCTGTTTTCTCCCATTCATTATGATGTTAGCTGTGAGCTTTTCATTTATGGCCTTTGTTAAGGCAAGATCCTTCCATGCCTATTACCTTCTCCATCTATACCTATTTTATGAGAGTTTTAATCATGAGTGGATGTTGAATTTTGTCAAATGTTTTTTGTGTATCTATTGAAATGTTCATGCGTTTTTTTTCTATTCATTTTAATAATAAATAGAAAATGTATGGTATATCACATTGATTGATCTGTGTATACGAAACCATACTTGCATCCCAGCAATAAATCCACTTGGTTAGGATATATGATCTTTTTAATGGGCTGTTGAATTTTATTTGATAGTATTTTATTGAGGATTTTTGATTCTGTGTTCATCAAGGGTATTGGGCTGTAGTTTTCTTTCCTTGCAGTGTATGCCTGATTTTGGTGTCAGGGTGATGCTGGCCTCATAGGATGAGTTTGGAAGTGTTCCCTTTGCTTTTATTTTTTTGGAAGAGTTTAAGAAAAATTGGTATTACTGCTTCTTTGAGTGTTTAATAGAATTACCCATGAAGCCACCTGGTTCTGGGCTTTTCCTTGGTGGGAGATTTTTGATTATTCACACAATTGCCTTATTTGTTATTGGTGTGTTCCAAGTATTTCTGACTCAGTTTTGGCAGGTGGTATGTTCCTAGAAATTTTACTATTTTTTCTAGGTTATCCAGTTTGTTGGCATATAATTGCTCATAATAGTCCCTTATGATCCCCCTCATACCCCCTAAAACATCAGTTGTACCGTTTTCTCTTTCATTTCTGCTTTTATTTGACTTTTTTTTTTTTTTTTTTTTACTATAGCCAAGGGTTTGTCAATTTTGTTTATCTTTTTCAAAAAACATAGTTTTGTTAAATGTTCTGTTGTCCTTTATTTTCTATTTGATTGGTTTCTCCTATAATCTCCATTATTTCCTTCCTTTGATTACCTTTGGGCTTAATTTGTTGTTCTTTTTCTAGTTCCTTGAGGTGTAAAGGTAGATTGCTTATTTGATATATATTTTTTCCTTTTAAGTTTAGGCTTTATAGCTATAAACTTCCCTAGCAGAATGTCTTTTGCTGCATCCTATAGGTTTTGGTATGTTGTGTTTTCATTTGTCTCATACTTTTAAAATTCCTTTGATTTATTCTCTGACTCAATGATTATTCAGGAGTGTGTTTAGCATTTTTGCCACTTCATTTCAACATAGTGCTGGAAATCCTAGACAGAGCAATTAGGAAAGAGAAGGACATAAAGGGCATCCAAATCAGAAAAGAAGAAAATTATCTATATTTGCAAATGACATGACTATATATTTAGTAAACCTGTTAGAACTAATAAATAGATTCAGTAAAGTTGTGGTGTACAAAATCAACATATAAAAATTAATCACATTTCTATATACAAATTACAAAATATCTGGAAAGGAAATTAAGAAGCAATCCTATTCACAGTGGCAATAAAAACTTAAGAATTAACCAAAGAAGGTGAGAATCTTGTACACTAAAAGTTATAAAACATTGGTGAAGAAAATGAAAGAAGACACAGATAAATGGATGGATCTGAATTAATATTGTTAAAATGTCCATACTATCTACCATTATCTGCATATTTAATGCAATCCCTCTCAAAATGCCAATGTCATTCTTTACAGAAGTAGATAAAACAATCCTAAATTTCATATGGAATCACAAGAAAATCTCAAATAGCCCAAGCAATCATGAGCTAAAAGAACAAACCTGGAGCCATCAAACTACTTAATTTCAAAATATATTACAGAGCTACAATAATCAAAACAGTATAGCACTGTTTAAAAGAAAAAACAGACATGTAGATTATGGAACAGAATAGAGAACCCAGCTGAGTGTGGTATTTTAGCCACAAGGAAGGGAAAAGTTGTTTTGAGCCCTAGCATTGAGTTAGAAACATGAAAGCCCCTATTTTACACTCCAAATTACAGGAATCACATATAAGATCAATATTTTATCTCACATATGTAAGGTGTTTGTTTTAAAATAAAGGTAGAGATCTAAGATGAGAAGTGGCTATTTGATGTGAGTTTTATTTGGAAGGGGACTTTAAGGCAATTGAGTTTAATCTCTGATACAGTAGAAGAAAATCTCATGGCCATAATAGCTGAGTCAGAACGGCACAAAATACTTAGTTGCTCTGTTTTGTGAATGGTAGGCCTGTTTGAATAACTTGATTGTTTAAAAAAAAAATAAGATAAGCCAAATGTGCTGACTTCACTTTCACAAATATAATCTTAGTCTATGACAAAAAATTAAATAGTAAATGATCACTGTGGTTTAAATAAAAAATTATGGTTTAACTAGTAATATCCACTCTTCAAAACTGAACACAGCGTTATTAAAGACCAAGAATGCTACTGAGAATAAATAGATTTCTAAACATTCGAAGGTAATAACTATATGACTTTTGAGAAAAGATCCTTTGATGCCACTATCAGATAGAATATGACTGAATTGTTCTGTTCAGCATAGAATTTCTTATTTCATAATCATCTAGGAAAGTATTTTTAAGTAATAAGGAGTCCTCTCTTAGCTGGTAAGTTGAAACTCATTTTCAACAATGAAAAAATGCTCTATTTTTAAAAAGGTGCTCAAATAAACAATGCTTTTTTAGATTTTACTTTTTTTCCCCCTAACTTTCTTTCTTTCTTTCTTTTTTTTTTGAGAGGGAATTTCGCTCTTGTTGCCCAGTTTCCTAGGCTGGAGTGCAATAGTGCAATCGTGGCTCACTGCAACCTCTGCCTCCCAGGTTCAAGTGATTCTCCTGCCTCAGCCTCCTGAGTAGTTGGGATTACAGGCATGCACCACCATGCCTAGTTAATTTTGTATTTTTAGTAGAGACGGGGTTTCCTCCATGTTGGTCAGGCTGGTCTCAAACTCCCCACCTCAGGCGATCCACCCACCTCGGCCTCCCCAAATGTTGGGATTACAGGTGTGAGCCACCACACTCAGCCACTAACTTACCTTTCAAATTCTGTTGATATTCAATAGTATGTTGTAGACCTTTTATTATATTATGAAGAGTAGCACATTCTAAAACAAAAAAGGAAATTTATTTTAAAATACCTTGCTTTCAATTTTGGAATTATTCTCAGTTGAAATAATTAAAATAAAATAATATTTAAGTCAGGCATGGTGGTGTGCACCTTGTAGTCCCACCTTCTCAAAAGGCTGAGGCAGCAAGATCACATAAACTCAAGAGTTCAAGGGTGCAGGGGCTATGCTCATGCCATTACACTCCATCCTGGGAGACAGAGCAAGACCCTGTCTCTAAAAAAAAAAAATATTTAATTGGAAATTACAAGATAGTAATAAAGCAAACAAGGACCTTAAAGAAAATTATATAAAGGAAAAATATAACTTTTTTTTTATGAGACAGACTCTTGCTCTGTCACTCAGCTGGGAGTGCAGTGGTGCAATCTTGGCTCACTGCAACCTCCACCTCCTGGGTTCAAGTGATTCTCCTGCCTCGGCCTCTTGAGCAGCTGGGATTACAGGCACATGCCACCATGCCTGGCTAATTTTTGCATTTTTGTAGAGATGGGGGTCTCACCATGTTGGCCAGGGCTGGTCTCAAACTCCTGACCTCAATCCATCTGCCTTGGCCTCCTAAAGTACTGGGACTAAAGGTGTGAGCCTTCACTTTTAACTCACTCATTAAGCCAAATGAATTTCAAAAACTTAGTAATGACTTTCCTAAGGCACAGAATAGTACTGATCCTACCATGTGCCTAAGCAATATCTGCCCTAGTAGTAAGGCACACCTGCACATGTCTGGGGAACGATAAGAAGTATGTTCATGTAAATCTTCCATGAAAGAACATCCTAAGGAAAGGGATTTAAATTGTATTGTTTTGGTATAAGACAATATGTGGTACAATTGTATGGTATAGGACAACACTTTTCTTACTGTCTTCCAATGTGTCCTCTTAGTACCTATGCCTGAGTCTTAGAGCAAGAGATTAGCAATAAAAGAAGTAAAAACTCAATAAGTAGTGTTCCAAGGCTTCAGCAACTTTGCTGCCTATGGCTTCTGACATAATAGGAGTTAGAAGTTTTGTTGCAAATATTAGAGCCTCGAAATGTGCATCCAAGCCTTGACTGTACTATTGGTTACCACCAGCAACAGCCAAGAAGGATAGCAATAGTAGTGGTAACTTCTATTACTTTAGAAGTCCATTTAGCTATTAGGGCTACAACAGCAGAGACTTATTTTGCTTACCATTCCTTCCTAGTATTTAGAACACCTGTGGTCCATAGTAGGCAATCCACAAATATTTATTCAGTGATTATTGGGTGGATAGGTAATATCACAGTAAGCTGAAGCAGAAAAGGGGTAAGTGGAGAGTCTCTGGTATGAAAATAACATATATTTTGTAAACGGAATGAAAGAACCAACATTGTGAGGGAAGAATTCAAAACTTTTCACTTTTTAATTAGAGATTCTACACTTAGTCTCATGTACTTTTCAACTATGCTGATAGAAATGAAAGTATTTTGCAGAAGTTTAAACGTTTATAATGATATAAGGTTCTGCTATTGTGGCTCTTCACTCCTCCCTGTTCTTCCTATCATTCCCATCATCCATTCAAAGTTCCTGTCATCCTCCATTTTATCAATCTTGCTATTTCCCAGTAAGAGAATGATGGTTAAGAGAGAGATCCAAGATAGCCGATTAACAACAGCTCAGGATTGTAGCTCCCAGTGAAAACGCAGAGAGCGAGTGGACGCCGCACTTTCAGATGAATTTTTGTTGCCCACAGACTGGGAGATTCCCGGCGGAGGAGCCATACGGGTCGCCAGCGCGACTTTTTTGGCCGGCACGGCTGTTTTGCCGGCACCCTGGCACGGC
>CAUYLG010038267.1:0-19583 GCA_963573385.1 Cacajao melanocephalus
CCTGCTCTTCCCCCTCCCCCCTTCCCCCTGTCCATCCTTCTCTCCCCCCCTTCCCCCCACTGCTCCCCCTCCCTTTTCTCATCTCCTTCCTTGGCTTATTGCCTCCCTTCTCTCATCTCCTCCCTTTTCTCATTCTCTTTCCTTCCCATTGCCCTTCCCTCTTCCCCCTGCCCCCCCGCCCCCTCCCCCATCTCCCTACTCCCCCCCTGCCCCCCTGTGTCCTCCCTCTTCCCCCTCCCCATCTCCCCACTCCCATCTTCCCACTCCTTCCTGCCATCTGCAGATACACAGTGCAGAATTCTCCTCCTCAGGCCATGTGAGGATGCTCTCATTTTGTTTTCCCCCACATCCCTTACTCCCCTGCTCATTCCCTTCACAGGTGACCATTAGCATGCATGAACCCTTTGTTAAATATGTATGTTTCCTGGAAAGATATATCCTTGCATGAATGCGTTCTATTGCAGATTCTGGTTCACTGTTTTTTTTTATTTATTTTTTTCAGCCTGTATTGTTTTCAGAGCTGCCTGTGTTGCTAGGTGTGCATCTTACTCCTTGCATCTGACTGCTGCATGGGTCCTGTAATGTAGATCCCCCACTTGCTACCTGTTCCTTCTCCTGGTAATAGCACCCTCAGCTACCTCCCATTCCCAGATACTTCCCATAGTTTTGCAGTGAGCGCACATATACCCTCACAAGCACGAGCTTGGTGGGTTTGTCTAGTTCTGTTCTCAGGCTCAAGAACACTTAATTTCACCAAGTGTGGGAGATCCTCTCCAGGATGACTGGACCCATTCATACTCCCAGGAGCTGTGAATGAGGTTTCCTGTTTCCCCATGTCTCTACTTGGTGTTGACTTTCTCATTCTAGTCTGATAGGTGTAGCATTGTCATTTCATTTACATTTCTCTGATTACTGGTGAGATTGACCTTTTCTTATAAACTTCTTAGCCGTTTGGATTATTTTCCCTTCTCTCAATTACCGGTTCGTATCGTATGCAGGTTTTTCTATTTGGTTTCTTGTCTTTTTTGTTGATCTCTTGTATAGTCTGGGTATTAATTCTGTATTCACTTTTAGATGTGGCAAATGTCTTGCAATTTTGTCTACTGTGTCTTTTGTAGGCAGATCTGTCAATGTACTCCTTGATGACTTAAATCATATTTTAAAAAATTCTTCCTCATCCCAAGCTATCAAGGATATGTTCTAGCAGTTAATTCTGTTAGCTCCATAGGTATACCTCATATGTAAATGTTTACGGCCCTCAGAAGGGAGGGATTTTTGTGTTTCTGTTGTTGTTGCTTTTGTGGCAGTAAGTTACGCGTCCACCATTTTCTCTCAATAGTAAGCTGGTTTTTACGGTACCGTCTCCTCAGTATTTCGTCTGTTGTCCTCTAATGTGTGTTGCTACCTTTATATATAACAAGTTGCCACATATCCATGAATCTGTTATAGGACCCTGATTTTGTTTCTGGAATAGCAAACAGACGAGGGGATCATGGGTAAAGGCCCCCAAGAAAGCAGTGATACCTGGACTCTGTGGAGCCTCACATACGTGGTGAATGGACTTAATCTTCTATCTAGAATTTGAAAGCTGCAAGAAAGAGCCTTTAAATCCTGCCTGCCCCGTGTTATTTTCACATGAATCTGAAACTTACATCACAGTGCCCATAGTCACATACCAATGACAGACACAGGATCATGGCCTGGGTTTCCTCCGGCACAGCTAGGAGCGCTCTCTGAATTCATTGCCCTGGGCTGCCCTTTTCCTTTCCCAGGTTAGAGTAGGTGATTTTTTCAGCCTCTCTACCCCTCACAGTCTACTCCTGCCTATGAAAGTTATGTGAGTTTCTCATTACTTCTCTTTAACCTTGTTGAAGGAGCAAAGCTTGTGCTCTGCAGGCTGGTTATTTCCCTTAACTACTGCATGCATATGTTTTATGTTTCCTTCCCCATCCCCCTTTGTAGAAAAAGGGAATTTATTCATATCAGTTTAGGAAGTGGGTGGGAGTCGAGGCAGGTGAGAGGGCAGTGTGACAGGAGTAGATTCTTGATGCTTTGTATTTTAATCTGTGTCTCAAAAAATGAACCTGGGCTGGGAGCAGTGGCCCGTGCTTGCAATCCCAGCACTTTGGGAGGCTGAGGCAGGCGGATGGCTTGAGCTCAGGAGTTTGAGACCAGACTGGACAACATAGCAAGACCTCATCATTACTAAAAATTCCAAAAAATGAGCTGAGTGTGTTGGCATGCTCCTGTAGTCTCGGCTTCTTGGGGAGGGGAGGTCAGTTGTGGAGGCAGGAGGATTACTTGAGCCTGGGAGATGAAGGGTGCAGGGAACTCTGATCATGCCACTGTACTCCAGCCTGGGTGACAGAGCAAGACCCTGCTTTAAAAAAGTCTGTTTTTTGTTCTTTTCTAGGTACATTACATCTTTAGGTGCATTAGTAGGGTATGTTTTTTGTATATGAGAATCTATCTCCTTCATTGAGTGGAACAGAAAAAAGAAATGTGAAATAATTAAGTTTTAAGAAGCCATCCAACATTTAGTACTACTTCTCCCGTCTTCTACCTAAGTCCAGACAAAATACATTAACGCATGGAGTAGAAACAGGAGCTTCATTGGAGGTAATGTCCCTAGGCAGAGCATTGGAGAGGAGAGGAAGAGGTCTGGGTGCATTTTGTTTGGTGTTGGATGAGTGGGGAGAAGGCAGTGAGGCAGCCAGTGTGACATTGATAGTGTTCTCTGGGGTCATTGGCATTCTCAGCAGTGCACCAACAAAGGCCCCTTTCTTCCGGAATTCCAGAGTACAGTGTGCCCACAGGAAGCCTCATCCGGGGGCAGTTTCTACTTGTCAAGGAACTGCAAGCCTGACCTTAACCACCACTTCATTTCATGCCCGAGGGCTTGGAAACCTAGACCCCCACTAACAAGGAGCAAGGCCCTTGGAAACATAGCACTGTGATGAGCATTTTATTGAATTCTTTAAAAACTGTGTAACTACAGAACATCTAGCAAGGCAATTTTGGGAGAAGGATTGTGAGGTTGGAAGATAATCAGCTCAACCTCTCCCACTCTGAGTACCATTGGCTTTGGGTAAGGATGTACTCTCCACTCTTCCATTCTGCTACCTGCCTCTGAAATGGAAGCTGTCATTTGGAAATGATTTGAAATACTTGGATGAGATAATAATATGTAGCATTTATCAATGGAGTGCTTTTTTATTCAGGGGCTCAGAGACTTTCTGGGCCTTCTATTGTGTTAATTTTCATCTTCCCACTGGATGGCTTTACTTATTTTTAAAAACTTCTATGATTAAAATAGGCAAATCGACCAAACAAAACTGTTGAATAATCTCCCTATTCACTCGGTAGGTCATCTAGTGACGTTTAAAAGTAAAGTAGCTTCATAGAGTGGATTCTGTTGTGATGCTTTTGTTACTGATAAGTGTTTTTCAGATGTAGTTAAAATGATTCATAAGAATAAGCTTAGTTTTTCTTTGATCTGCATTCAAAAAATCTGTCTCGTAGACCGAGAAATTTTCTTTCCTCCCAGCAAAGCCCACCAGTTCTAGAGGAAAGCTATTGTCAATCACAAAGAGGATTTATGTTTCTTTTTTTCCCTAATGGGTAACTGTTCTTGGTTATGGATTGAAGAGGATTCTAAATGCTTGTCTGTGTGCTATGAAGGCAGTCTCTCTTTTTACATAAGCAACGTGGCCTATGTCATAGAGGTTAGAGATGAAAAATGATTGAAATCATGTGAATGCGTCTTCCTGTGCTATGTCTGTCCTACAGGCAAAGTGCCCCAAGTTCATGTTGGATACGCCAAAACTCAGTGTGTTTCCACAGGCAATTTGAGAACAAATCAATACCTCAGACAGTAATACATCTTAGAAGGAGATTTCTCATATAAAGCAGTGGAAGTTGTATCTTTTGAATTTGGCTGACTTATAATAATAAATGTTTGGTGGAGAGACCTATTTTCTGACAGTGCAATCTGTGCATGGCCTGGGTTTTGTAAGGAAAACAGGCTACATATTTGATGGATAACTTGGAGTACCTTTTAAAATCTACTTAACAGCTTATTTCCCATCTCTGGTTTTGGCTTTCAAGGAGACCGCTTTGATATTTGCACCTTGACATATACATGGAATAGTACAGCAGAACTTTATCCACAGCCCATGTCTATGCAGACCCCGAGCTGATGCTCTTGAATGTGCTCCATTTTACTGGGTGCGAATGTCTTTCAAGAAAATCCTGTTTTATAGGCTTTGGCATATTCTTCATCTCAGCCTTGGGAGTGGTGAGTGTTTTTCGTTTCTTTAAGATGTATCTCAGGATGCAGAAAGCACCATCAAGATCGCATTCCACTAGAGACACATGAAGAATTTGAGATGATAGGTTATGCAACATGGGAAAGGGAGTCAGAAGCTGCAGGAGTTAGAGAAAGATGAGGACACGATGACATTCTTAGTGACGTATACATATGTACACATGCACAGTACACGTGTGTGTCACCTCTCATTGCACACGCACATTCACATGAGAGGAACTAGCACTGTTGGTCAGGCTCAGAGTGGCGCATCAACTTTCCAACTGGTAATGAAAGTGAAGGGTTGAAAGTGGGCTGTATCTATTGCTTTTTTATTTCTATGTTTTCTGATAGCAAAGGAAGAAGTAGATGTGGTGGATAGTGAAAGATGTCTTTATGTTCCTTTAGGAGAGGAAATTCAAGTGGCAGTAAAATGTAGACAATGATGTTTATGGGAGAAGCAATAGTAATGATCAATTTTAATGCAAGCATCTGTGAGATGAGAAGTTTGGGCAACACAAATGATTTATAGACAAAGGTATGGCAAGTGCAAACTAATTTATGAAGGGAGCTATCTTTGAAACTGAATCATAATGAGTAAATGCAATGCATTTCCACATGTATAGCGCATATCTGAAGTCTGTGTCTTGACTTCAGAAACACTTTGTCTTACTACCAGTGTTTGGAAAACCAACAAACAGGGAAACACAATTTTCAATGACTCCATAAATCAATACCTTCTTATTTTAAAATGCAGATGGTTGCATTCTAACCTGAAGGTCATAGTGATTCTTGCCAAAATAATATATAAACAGTTTGTTTTCTATGTTTCGAAAAGGAAAATCAAGATTATGGTTTATTCACTGTTAGATTGGCCTTTTTAGGTGTTTTAAATTCACTGAGGATAGCATCATCAGCATCATCATTGCTATTAATATAATTATCACCACTAGATGGTGCATGGGGAATTGGGGGAACCGAATGATAGAGGATGCTTTCTCCTCTATGCTATCACTAATTGGTTGTTAAGGGAATATAGAAACATATTAGAGGGTGGAGGAAAGGGGACGATGCAATATGATGGACTTTTCTCACTAATTAAAACTGCCAGAGATAGGGTGGTGGAAGTAGGTCTGGCTGGTGAGAAGGTCTTCTATGTTTGCCCCGTTAAATATACATGGGATAGTCAAATAGAATTTTATAAATGCCCTGTAACTCAAGCAAGTATTCCTTAAATTGGAGAAGGCCTCTGGTGTTCCAGTGGGGCAAGGTTCTTGAGAATCCCTTATTAAATATGACAGTCTGCCTTGACCTGAGTTCCCAGCAGGTATGCATGTGTGGAGTTGCCTGAGTTGGAGTCCTGGCTGATCTTCTCTGTGCAGGCAGCCTAGGAACATAAGAAACAAAAGCATGGTTCTTGATTTGACAGGTGTCATTTTTGAGGACCATCACTTCTTGATTTTTTTCTTTCTTCTGCTCATTTTGATAGACTTTAGGGAGTCTTCTGCTCTCAGAAAATGTGCTGGCTTCTGGCTTCATGTATGATGTTTTGTGTCTAGCTTCCTGTAGACTAAAAATATCAGCAAAAGGAATTACAGATGGTTCAATTAAAGTAGTAATTGGGCAAAAAAAAAGCTCATAACAAATCCAATTCTGGGAAATGCTTCTGTGCTTTGATTATTATGTTCCTCTCTATTTCTTCCTCTGCTTAATTTTTAAAAGTTTGATATAATAGTTCATTTAAGGGCTTCCTAGTTCTCATTTGTCTCTCTAATTTTAATACCTAGCAAAGGGTCTGGTGCTCAGAACATACTGAGAGTAATAACAACCAATGAAATGAGTGATGATCAAAAATAAGAAATGTTTTCAACATGGAAATGATTTCTTAATATCCACAAGCATAATAGGTCAATAGGATTTATGTAAAATGCCAGTACAAAACAAATGTGAGGGAGCGTTAATGAATGAAACTTGTATAATAGTAAATACATAATATATCAAAGAAAACTTGACAGTTCTAGATGTTGTGTGATATCTTTATAACACCAAATATGGATTTGTCACAAGCCACTTAATGACTCTTTAAAAGTTGCCAGTGTTCTTACTTACACTCTCATTGAGTCATAAATCAAAAGAGGATTTGAAGTTAAGACCCATGGTTGGAATTTCAGTGCAGTCAAATACCTGTTGTTTATATGAGGTTCCGTGAGTGGATGATGATGGTGAACTTGAGAAAGAAAGCGTACTTATTAAGTGATTGTTGAGTTGCAGTGGGTTAGCCACAGCCCTTTGGGTTTTTTGACTTGAGAAATTGAAATGTATCCTAAGGTATTCAACTTCACAAAGATGTTTATACTCTGAAAAGATCGACACCTCTTTTTCAACACCCACTACAGAAGATGAGATAATTTATCATACGATTTGGAGTTCTGATCAGCGAAAACATGCAACTAAAACATCACAATTATGGTTTCTTTTTTTAAAGGTCATCAGTTCAGTAGATAGCTGATTTTCTACATGTAATTCTGTTCCTGTGGTATCCCCACTGGGCTCCCAACATGTACTATATACCTCCCAACACGTACTATATACCTTCTGGCACATAGTAGGGCCTTAATGAACATTTTTGCATGGATGAATTCATACTGAATTTGAAGAATAAAAACTGGAAGAATAGCATGGGCTCCACATAAATGTGTGAGGATCAACTTGTCACAGATTGTCCAGGATGCAGATTAATATGCAGTACCCACATGAATATCGCCAGGTCAGCAAGGTACAGTAGTGAGATGTACACATCTACACAAATTGATTTTTTCAGCTTCATTTTGATTGGTAACATTGATTCAAATGTAGTCATAAGCCTCATACTCATGGCTTTTTAAAAAGATGAAAAGGGATGTGTGTTTTCACCAGCTTTTTATATCCGGTCCAGCAGCTGCAAAGAACCTGATGCTACAGGCGTTTCACATGCTTTCCTTGGATTGTTGAAAAGGGGAAAGGAAGAACAGGGGTCATTAAGAATTCTTGCCCTTTCTTGTGGGGAAAAGAAAGGGCTTGCTTGTAGTAGGGGGGAGTTGTATTTGTGAGTCACAGGGATCCATTATCCATATCTGCTGAAGAGCTGTCAGATATGAAGTAAATTTAGAGACCTACTTGTCCCTTTAGCTATTCATCACTGTTGATTGGCGCCCGTGGCAGGCAGCAGTATTTTTAGAGAAGCGAATGATATGGAATTTCTTCATGTACAGAACATTGGCTGATCCTATTACTCAGAGCTACTCAAAAAGTCACAGCTGACACTTGACAGAGCTGCAGAGAAAAAACAATAGACCTAAGAAGCAAAATACTGAAATGCATGATGAAAACGTAGGGAAATTCAAGTTACTTATCACCACTGCTAATCCAGTTTGGTGCTGCTGGTTGTCAGTGGTATTAAAAATATAATTTTCACAGGAATCGATTTTGTGCGTGTCTCTTTGCCCTATGATAGAGTGAAAAATAGGCTGATTTTTCACATCTTGTACCACCTTCCTTTGAAATATGTCTGACATTTATGGTTTGACAATTGGTATGTGAAGAAGAAACATGAAGGACCTTTTTCCCTGTAACAGCCAGCATGGTGCTGTATCTTGGTTTCCAAATGATAAGTGCAGGAAAATAGCAAACAGTTTTAAAAATGGCCTTAACCCTGTGGGACGGTATTCGTAATTTCTAGATAAAATCCTTTTAATTTAATACTCCTTATTAATGGTTAGAATTGCTTTTCTGCAAGAATGCTAGACTGCAGAAATATAAAAGCCATCCTTCAGAAGAGGAAAAGACTAAGCCATCTGCAGTTTTAACTGTCGGCCAATGGCCAGAACTTACCCAAAGTAGAGCCTTTTCAGCACTCTCTTCTTAGACTTAATTTTTGAAACCCAGTCACCAGAGATGCTTGAGTCCGTTGACATTCTTCGACAAGAAATCTGCGCATGTTCGTAAACTTACATGTAGGAGAAGTCTATGTGTGTTCAGTAACTTAAATGTATGAGAAGTCGATATATGTTTACTAACATACTTGTGAGGCCCAGAGGCTTGGAGGCTAACCAGAAACTGACCAGCAGGGCTTCAGGTCTCAGGTATAAAGTGCTAGTGCCACAGCTGGGTGTGCTGATTATTTGGCAAAATCAGTTGTAAGGTGGCTGTCCAGTGGTAGTCCCTTCACTTGTTAAATTCAATGAAGAAAGAGATCCTTTGCTCCTTTTGATCGTGTGGCTGAGAAAAGTATCCAGAATTTGTCAAAAGAAACTTGGAACAAAGGTATTAGTGAGGTGGCGTCTATTAAAAATTCATCTGTAAGTTGTTTATGTCAGTTGGAGAAATACACTGAACATCATTGTAGAATAGTGTATTCATTAACCAACACACAACACTTAAACTATGGCAGATACTATTTTGAATGGCTTACCGATATTATATTTAATCCACATGACAGTCATATGATTTAAGTGGTATCACCCCCATTTTAGAGATAAGGAAACTTGGGCACAGTTAAGTCATGTTCTTAGGATCACACAGCTAGTAATGGCAGAACTTGAACGGGAACCTGAAAGGTTTGGCTTCAGAATCCCCACTCAACCCACTGCTGTGCTGCTTCTGAGTAATACAAGGCAATGATTGGTAAATCACAGTGACAAGCAGTGGTAATCTCTTTTATTCCTTTATATCATCCTACTCTACTCACATCTTTTAGGCTCATTAAAAGATTTAGTTGAATGCCAAATGTGTGGACTTAGAAGAACTGGCTTTAAATTCTGACATTTACTGGATGGGTGGCTTTGGAAGAGTCACCTTTCTGAGATGCCTTCTTCATTCAATGGGTGTAACAATATAAACCATGCTGATTTCACAAAAGTCACAATGTTTTGCTCTGTAGAAAATGGTTAGGTATCATACGAAATATGCAGTGGTTCTCCCATGATGAGGATGCCCAAAGGGGCCTTGCCATCTTACCGTGTTTCCAACTTACCTGTTCTCTGCAGCAGTTCTAGAGGCCACTCCTTTAGATCTGGGTCTGCCTTGAGGTGATGTTATACAGCCTTTTAGGGGGTTTTTATGTCCAACTGCATAATATTTATGATAAAAACAAAAACCATGTGTGTGATGGTGTCTTGACATGAATATGATCCTTGTTCACATTAAAGTGGAACTGTGGTCTCCATTCCAGGTGATGAACAACAAGATCACCCAGGTATTTTTAAAATGCATGACTCTCCAGAGAGGGTACCTTTGAGTGGCCCTTCCACTGACCCCAAACCATATGATACGGACCTTCCAAAGCATCAGGCTTAGGTCGAATAGGATTCATCTTAGCTTCTGATTCTGATCTTGTAAAAGCTAACTCGTGCATGCACAACATGATAGGCCATGTCACGCCTCACAGCCTTTTTCTGCACTATCCTTTTATACATTTTTTATAAGGCAGAATGTATTCAAAGCATTCTACCTCAAAAAGCATTTTGCTCTAATGGCTGTGAGGAAATGTTTATTCTCTGCTTCTATGTTTTTAAAAAACAAAAGGGTAATCAGAAGCATTTAATTGTCTTAGATGCTCTGCAAATAGTAATTAAAAGCTATTTTTTTTTTTAGTTTTGCAGAAGTATAAGCATGTCTGTGAATTAAATAAGGCCCTGTGTCAAGCCTGATTTGCACAGTGGAGGTGATATGTTTCAGTAGTGCCAACTGAGGGCTCATTGCTCAGTTGCATGATAAACCCCATTTGAATGGTGTTTATTCTTCACCCCATCCTCTGCAGTCCGAACCCAAGGCTTGGTGTACTGTTTTCAACAGGTCATCTCCACTTGCTCTTTGTTTTCCTCTTTAAGTGGCATACTGAAAAACCACATTTATATGAGCATGAGAGAGATGGGGACTTTCTGTGTTGCCCAGGCTGGTCTTGAACTCCTGGCCTCAAGTGATCCTCATGCCTCAGCCTCCCAAAGTGCTGGGATTACAAGCGAGAGCCCCTGTTCCTGGCCCACAAAACTTTGAGAAGCAATACTCAAAGATACATCACTTCTATGAAAAGATAAGTTACTCAGTAAGTAGTTCCTAATGTCCCCATTTTGGACGGACAAGAACTGAGGTGCAGTGAGTTCTAATTTTGGTGTAAGGTTATAACTAGTCAGTAGAAAAGCTGAAGTTACTGGCTTTGGGGTTCTTGACCTTGGATTTTTCCCCACTACTTCAACAGCTTCTCATTTGTATGTTGAAGAGAAATGTTAAAGTGCATAAGTAACTTAGCTCATCCTGTACAAGGATGAGAAAATCAAAAGCCTGTAGTGTTATTTTGCAGCTCAGGAGTCACTTCTCTTGTCCTCGAATCATTTGAGCAGGAGACAAGGAGGTCAGCAATCCCCAGTTCTATTTTGGTCTTGACCGATGACTGCTTGTATGACCTTTTGCAAGTCACTTAACTCCTATGTCACTCTCTGTGAAATGAGGATGGAGGAGCCCTGCTCCCCTGCCTGTCTCCAATGGTGACTTCATCAGAAAAGGTGAGTGGAGATGCTCAGACAGAATGGGCTGCTTAAGGCACTTTGTCGAGCCACCATCCAGTTGACCAGATACATGAACAAGGCTGAAACTAGATCAGGACTGATGAGTCTTTAACAAGATGATACACCAGAAAAGTGGTGCCACCATGTCACCTTCTGTGTCCCTGTAGTAATGAAGGCAGGAGTGTCCGAAGGCATAATTGTTTCTCCCTTAAACTTTAGATTTCTTGCATAAACTTGAGCATATTTAAGAGACCTTGATAAAATAGAGCAATAAATTCACTTGGTGAAATTCAGTAGATAGGCTTCCTAAAAGTCAGATGTTACTTTGGTACAATCCTTTGTCCTAAGGAACAGTACACGTCAGCTGTCCACTACCTCCGAAGAGGCTGGGGAATACAGATTCAGGATAGCAGACCTAATTTCTTTCATAGCACTTTAAACAAAATTTTAAACAGAAAAATAATGTCTTACAACAATTAAATTTATGGCTTTCTCTAGCATAGGCTTACCCATTAATAACTTATTTTATCAATTCTGGAAGAAATGTGTCATTCAGAAATGTCATGTTTGTATAAATCTTTAGTTACTTTTTACCAACAAATTAACTATTTTTTAATATTTAAACTTTCATAAATTGTTTAAAAAAATCAAAACCCCAGAAAAAAAGTGGGTGAGGGATACAAATGTACAAATAGGCTTTTCATAGGAAAAGAAATACAAGTTGCAGATGTACACATGAAAAAGCTTTTATCCTCCCCCTATAGTGACCAAAGGGGCTGGAACACTACAGTGATCAAGAGGATGGGTATATGTGGGTTTACATCCTAAGGGCACTGTTTGTTTTCCTGGCTGGTTGGTTTTCCCCCCTCTTTTTTGTTTATTGAGATATTATTTGCATGTAATAGAGTTCATCATTTTAAAGGGATATTTGAATTTTGATAATCATACATAATTGTACAATTTCCACCACAATCCATTTAGTTACTTGGTTATGCTTCCATTTCCCACCAGTTAATTTTGCTGACATAAGCGGAATTTGGTCGAATCAGTGCTAATTCTCCAGGTGAAAGGAGAGGTTCATTTGAGTCAGCAAGCATCCTTTGAGCATGTTGTGTGTGTCAAGCATCTTTGCCAGGTGTGGGGGGATACTCTCTTCAGAGTTTATTTACCAGAAGGATAGTCATTTGCTTACAGATGTATTCATATTTAGCTCTTAATTTACACATCAGTGCAGAAAAGGATACCCTACTTAATAGTCCCAAGGAGCAAATATTCCCCAAATAGTTGATAGCAGATAGCAAAACTGTTGCCATTCTCTATGCTCTCTCCTACTAGAAGCAAAAAGAAAAGCTTTGCTGGGTTTTGCTCCTAAGTTTTTAATGTTCTAACAGGGTTTCATTTCAGCTGTTTCTGTCATTGTTGAATAACGGAAAATGAACCAACAGAGCATCAGATTTCAAGCTTACTTATTGTTATTTAGAGACATGTTAACGACCCACACCATCCATGCAACTGAAATCTCTGCATCTCCAAAGACCCTTTCCCTTCCCCACCACAAGTACTGGCTCACACTCAGGGAGCACTCTTGCTCTTCAAAAATCCCATCTAGGACAGCTGCATTCAACTGTGAAACCCTGGAACAGCCTTTGCTCTTACCTTTGCTGCATCTAGGGAGTGCTTAATTTCTCCTCCAGCTTCCCCACCCCTCTCCAACCCTTGCAGCCCATCCATGCTGTGGCTGGTTTGGGCCCTTGATTTCCTAGATTACTACCTGCAAACAGAAAAGGGCCATAGTGAGACTTACAGCAGCACTACAGATAGCGCTGAGGCTCTTACAAATACTTTGTGAGTGTTCCTGCCTGAAGTGCAGAATTACTGCAGGTGCAGCTCAAACAGTGCACGGGTTGGCCACCCCGTGCCTCTCAAATCAACAGCTTTTAAGCGTGTCCATTTGCAGAAGTGCCAAGAGCTTGCAAGTAGGTATATAGCCTGTAAATGAGCTCAGTGTCTACAGTTGCCATTATTTAAACCCCAAGGCATGTTCCTGTCGGGAACAGAAATCACCACCTTAGACCCATATCTTGCCTAAGAAGTTTATAAGTCTACACAATTGGACTTTTCAACTACATACTATTTTGCAAATTCAGAAATAATAAAATTCCCACCAATTTCCAGGCATAGAAAACCAATTTCTCCCTTGATGGGTCCAATTACATGGTTGATATAAAATTTTAAGACCTATCTCAGTGTTTTCAGAGGCTAGTCAGTCTCTGTGGGCTTGTGAATAAATAGCACACATAAGATGCTGGAATCTGTGCAGGTCTGGACTGTTTGCCTGAAAGAAATTAGGCAAATTCTTCTGATGCCAAACCATTAAGCAGCGTTTTCTGTTTTGTAGTACCTTTTGCTTTTGCCTTCATTCCTCTCTTCCTCTGTCCCTGCTGCCCGTCCCTTCTCTCCTTTCTTCTTTTGTTTCTTCTCATCCTCCCTTAAATATTTGAGGCCCTACTATGTGGTTGGTACCACGTTGTACTGGGGATACAGTGATGAACAGAAACAAATGGTTCATGCTCTTCAGGAGCTCCTGGTCAAATAGAGATGCATACATGAGTAAAACACAAAAATAAATATAAGTTAACTTTCTTGTTAGTGCAGTGAAGTAAGCTTGCCTGGTGCTGAGAGGCTAGTATGTTTTTGTACTGTCTTTGACTTTTATTTGTGGGAAAAAAATGGTTTTGCTGTGTCTGTTTCTTAGTGAAGGATGCCCCATAGTGCTTCTTGAAGAAACTGTCTTTCAGGAGGTCTTATTCTGAATACATGGAGCCCAGAATGCACAAAGAAATGCTCTGGTGACAGAGTAGAGATGGGAGAATAGAGATGATGTATATTTAACTGAGGAAATGTGTTCCTCAAGGAAGGGCTTCATGCAGACTGAAAAGGGGCTTTATTTTGCCCATGTTTGCCAGATAACTGTATCACCTAGAATGATGGCAGATTAGGAGTTCATCGTATAGAATCTGGAACACTCCACTCCCAGGTCAGGTACGCTAGATAATTAAGGCATCTCTGGCAAATCTTGGTTTCAGTCCTGGCTTCCATTGTGTTTTCAACAAGCTGTTGAATGGATCATTCCTTTTTTAATGCATAGCACTATTCATTATTTGGAGCAGTGTTTTTTGAAAATGGATCTTTGCAGCAAGGCCTTGGCACTATCCCTGGATCCTTTCTTAATATGACAGCCTGTCATCCCCCAAACTATACGGAACAGCCTTGCTTTGCAACCTCACTCATGCACTTTTTAAAAATTCGCAGTAATGATGGCAACCATTAAAATGATATAAACTGCTTACTAATCAGTTTAGTAGCCAAGGACATCTGCTTTACATAATACAGAGCCATATTAAAAAGGCTTTTATGATGTTCAGAAATTGTCAAAGTTAAAAAACTAATGGTAAAATCAATCTTTGTACTGCTTTTTAAACAGCTTTACGCTTCAGACAGTGACTATAGAGAGCCACCTATTTGTGTTGATTCAAAATGTCTTCAGAAAGTAAGCCCTTCATAGAGAGTATTCCAAAAGCCTTCCTAATTTGATAAATTGTGGTTAGGATTTGAGTTTCCTCCCCCCTCCTTTTAGATTTGTTCCTTTAACACTAGGAGAAACAAGTCTGTTAAAAAAAATTCTCATGCATAACTTTAAAGTTTTATTTATGCATATCAAGTATTTATTACAGTCAAGCTCAGTTTTTCTCATCCAGAAACTTACTGTCTTGGACAGAAACATAGGAAATTATTTTCAAGTTTGCAATTGCTGTTGTGGAGATCAACAGAGGATCTGTGGATGTATGTGTCAGTCACCTGGTCTGCCATAGGGTGGGGCCAAGTGTCGAGAGAAGCTCCCTGGAGGAGGAGGGAGAACATCTGTCTGAAGATCTAGTAATGCAGTTGCAGTATCTGGGAGTACAATTTACAGTTTTGAATATCAGTCCCATAGCAGAAGAAAGAAAAATAAGGGCAAATACATTGTACATCCAGAGTTTTCCAGTTCTTCCCGATCGGTCCCTCAGCCTTCTAGCTCTCCAGTTGAGTGTCTGTGAAGTAAAATCTTAGATGTGAAGGGAGGAGGCACTTTTCACACCATGAAGATTTGTGATCTCTAAAGTCCTTGTTTATAAGAACAGTGTTTGGGGATCCCAATTCTGAGGCAGGGTTTGTTTTTTGTTTGCTTTATTTTTTAGAGACAGAGTCTTGCTCTGTTGCCCTGGCTACAGTACTATAGCACAGTCATATCTCACTGTAGCCTCAAACTTCTGGACTCGAGGGATCCTCCTGCCTCAGCCTTCTGAGTTGCTGAGAGTACAGCCACATGCCACCACCCCTGGCTATTTATTTTATTTTTTCTAGAGACAGGATCAAGCTATGTTGCCCAGGCTGGTCTCAAACTCCTGGACTCAAGAGACCCTCCCACCTCAGCCTCCCAAAGTGCTTTGATTATAGGGGTGAGCCACCACGCCCAGCTGAGGCAAGGTTTTGATAGGTGGCGAAGGTCAACAGTTGGGTGAGAATCCTCTGTCATGTTGGTAAGGTCTCCAGGGCTGAACACCATGTTAGGACAGTTCCTTAGCATAAGACATTTGCTCTTTGCGAAAAAGAACCTGCTATCCCCATCGTGTTGCACAGTGGCCATCAGTTCTCCAATGATGAGAACATCCATAGAGCACAATCTGGTGAATTCCTTCTGACTAAGATGAAAGACAAGGAAAAAATTATTAGGCTAATATGTACAGAAACATGAAGACTTGTACTTCTCATTTTTCTTTCTCTTGTTTTTTAGGTCCCTTTCTTCTTTCTACTGTCTCTTCTTTCTTACATCCCTGTTTCGTTGCATTAATTCTCACACTGCTAGTAAAGACATGCCCAAGACTGGGTAGTTTATAAAGAAAAAGAGGTTTAAAGGACTCACAGTTCCACATGGCTGGGTAGGCCTCACAATCATGGCTGAAGATGAATGAGGAGCAAAGTCATGTCTTACATGGCAGCAGGCAAGAGAACATGTGCAGCGGAATTCCCATTTATAAAAGCATCAGATCTCGTGAGACTTACTCGCTGTGAGACTTACTCACTGACATGAGAAGAGTATGGAGGAACTGCCCCATGATTCAGTTATTTCCACCTAGCACCACTCTTGACACATGGGGATTATTACAGTTCATGGTGAGGTTTGGGTGGGGACACAGCCAACCATATCACTTTCCCTCTGTGTCTCTTGATACTGAAAGATTAGAGATGTGTGTATACATACATACCTATACACTCAGTGTAATCACCCTTATTATTCTTGATGAGCTTCCTGTGAAATGAGATTGGTTCCACCTGTTCATGTGCCTTTTTGAGAAAAGGACAGTATCACTTAGCTTCTTAATTCCTAACAAAGATGGAAATGGGATGGGATAAAGATTGCTCCATTGAAAATAAACTACAGTACAAAGATGTATGTAATAAACCGCACAGTTTTTAGATGTAAAACAAATTGATTAAGCATTTTAAAATGTAACATGAAATGGCAGTGCTTAAAATTTTCCAAAAGTTGGTGATCATGTGTGTCGGGTCAATGGGAAGTTCAGTAAGACATTATTCTGTTATTCATTCATCTGTCCCACGCATATCTGTTGAGTACCGGCTGTTTGCCAGGCACTGTGGTAAGTTTTAAGTGTACATTGGTACACACAGCGTTCATGGTCCCTGATCTCATGGATCTTACAGTCTGTCATCATATGGGAAACTTCAAAAGATGCTGAGAAGATTGAAAATTATTGTCACACATATTCATAAAATTCTTTTAATACTTTCTATGGCTTATAGACAGCATATTTCACTTTGATTCACATATGCTTATTTATGTTTTTTGTAAAGTATGAGATATTTTCTTAAAGACAGGATGGGGGAGAAAAAGTGCAGACTGAGATTTTCTTTCCTGGAACAACAGGTAGATGACAAATAGGCATAAGGCACAATTTACCCTCATATTATGTGACATTGTTTTACTCATTACTTCAGTCTACATGACTTCCTTTCTAATGGGAACTACTTAGCTAGACCATTAAGTATGATGGCTTCAGGTTCAACAGGCTCTCTCTTGAAATTGACCCCGATCAGTGGTGGAAATGGCTAAGAACTTAACACAGATGTAGTGTGAGGACCTCTGGGCCCAGCTGAGTGCAGTTCATTAAACAGCAGCAGCCATACAAACCAAACTGGAGTACACCCAGGGCTCAGGGAGTGAAAGAATAGTCAGTTCTCTTGTTGACTGTTAATTTGGATGTAAATCTAAACTTATGTGGGCTAGGAATTGGGATTATTCAATGACCTTTGTTGTTTGTAGTGTGGCCATAGGGTGAAAACCCTTGGGTGTGCTCTATTGATGAAGGGAGGCCGGTTTAGGATGGTAATTGGATAAAAAAAATAGGAGTTTCACACAAGCAACCAAGTGGCTCAGAGAGGAGAGCCCAACCATAACAACTAAATTTTGAAGGTACTTCTCCCTGGAGGGGATTAAGTCTCTCAGTTCACTGCCTTTTTTTAATAAACCAATGATCTATTATCTAATAACATGCTTTCTTCATTTTAAGTCACTCCAAAATGGCGCAGTGGTCTAGGGTTTATGCTGTTAGAGCAGTGATGGTAACATTTTGTCACACTGCTGTCACCTCTCAGTCTGGCTACCCTGCCCGCTTACTTTGTCACTACAGCCTTAAATCTCTGCTACCCCCATTAAAGTGTCTACTTGTCTCCTAAAACTCATTTATACTGTTTGTTTTTGATGTCTTCCTTGGCAACTTAATTTATGTGTCTGCTATTTTTCAAACAGAGTAATACTCTGTGCTTACTCTAAATTTCATGTTTTTAAAATCACAGCTTTTGGGTTTGTGTGGCTTCTACCAATGTAAACCATTCGTCTCATTTTTCTGTCAACACACGCTTATAATTTTCAGTGTATTTCCTCAAATTTTCTTCCCATCACTCAGAATAAGTTCTTTCTGTCCACTTGACATAAAATACGACATCCTGCAACTATGGTGGCTTGAGCTACTTTACACGTCCTTTGAGTAGCCAAGATGTGCTGTCTGGAAAACAATGACCAGGTAAGGACAGTTCATTTACGATGATTAATGTTTTCCTAAGTTTCCAGTTCTCTGTGTTTTTATTTTTAATTCTCCATCTTTCACAGCATTTCCAGCAATAACGAAGGAACCCTGAATTCTTTCAGAACCATTTTCGCTTCTGTATCTGCTAACCGTTTCTTGCCTTTTCTCT
The DNA here is from genome assembly GCA_963573385.1 of Cacajao melanocephalus. Classification (NCBI taxonomy): domain Eukaryota; kingdom Metazoa; phylum Chordata; class Mammalia; order Primates; family Pitheciidae; genus Cacajao; species Cacajao melanocephalus. Next base: position 18,163 of record CAUYLG010038267.1, read on the forward strand.
CTCATATGTCTACTCCTACATTTCAAGGTGTCAAAAATGGACCAGTATACCTGCAAAAAGAAAAACACAACCCTTGCAGGGTGGTTTATACTATTAAGCTAACTAGGAATAAGAGACGAGTTTGACAAATATCTAGATGTTTTCAAGATGGCATTCATCATACATACAAGTATACATACACATGTGTGTGTATTTACAGTTAGACTACAGGGATTATATTTTCAATAATTCTCTAAAAATGCAGACATTGTTGATATATATAAAAATTGCCTTTCCCGTGGTTAACTCTGGTTGCAGCTAATTATATACAGAGCTGTGTCCAAATCAATGCTGTCAATATATAAAACACAGTGTATTCGAGAATATAAAATAAAACAGTCATATCTGTGGATACAGAGTAAGTCATTGATGTTACATACATTTCGTAATATAGACATTCCTGTTAGCATTTTGTATTTCCTACTCCCTTGTATTAGTTGGAGTATTTGCCTTCATGGTTTATTATGTGCCCCTGGGGATATAGTTGCTCTTCAGCCATTTGTATCATTCATGCTTCATACCATTCATTCAGCAGGCATTTACTTTGTACCAGCATTGTTAGAGCTCACCATTTTCCTGCTTCTAAACCTTACAGTTCCAAAACTGTCTCATAAGCTCCCTGAGCAGCCAGGGCCTGGCATCCACCAGGTCTTCACACGTTGCCCCTCCTTGTGCCTCAAGGTGGAAGTTTTGTGTTCTTACGGGGATGCCCCATAGCCCTTCATTTTTGTAAGGCATTTATCACTCTCTTCTTTGCACTAAAAGTACTTGGTTGAGATCTGAAGAGTATATGTGATGAGTATATGTAATACATATTTGTATTAATGGCTTTGAGTTTATATTCATATATTTTATATAGCCAGTAATGCTGTTGGGAATTAAAAAATACACTTAAAAATGTATACTTAAAAAATAGTTTATGCTAAGCCCGTAATTGTTGGGTAAATGAATATTGTTGAAACCTAGTCTGTTACTAGCCCACTAAATGTGAGAATTCCTTTTTCTGCTCCACTTTTCATTACCTGTTTATACACAACAGATGTGAGAACTTTTCATTACTAGTTTATAATACAGCTAGATGAAGAGAATACCAGTCCCTCCAAAGTTAGAGATAGGAGTGTAAGGCTTATTGTCAAGCTTAAAATTAGGAAACTGAGGCCAGTATAAGGAAAACTAAATTCCAGTTTATTCAGCTCCCGGGTGAGGTTCTGTGGTCCAGAGAAGGGGCCAGAGAAGTCGCGCCCGGCCATTCTGGGCGTGGGGTTTTATAGGGGGTAAGGGCAGTAGATTGGTCAGTGGGGAAACAAAGCATGGGCAACTGCATTGGTCATAGAGAGACTGGACCTGGACTTGGCAAGTTGCCATTGGTATCCCAGCAGGGC
>CAUYLG010038268.1:0-45909 GCA_963573385.1 Cacajao melanocephalus
AAGAATCCTGTTCTCTCTCCCTCTTTTTCTTCCTCTTTCTTTCTCTCGTACATTCTTTTTTTTTCTTTCTTTCACTCTCACTTTCTTCTCTCTTTTCCTTTCTTTCAAAAAATAAAAAAAAAATAGAAAAAAAAAAAAAAACATTCTGGGTCCTTCTCTTGCCTGGGAGGAACCCTAGCAATGCGTCTACATGGACATATATTTTTCGAATATTTCAAAAGAAATATATATATATATATTTGTTGTTGTTGAAGCAGAGCCCCCAGTTGCACAAGCTTCAGAGCTCATACATGCGCCCTTGACAAAGCGGAAGGAGCAAAACCAAGGGTGTGATTGCAGGCAATTACAGGAGGAGTGGGGTGCGGAGGGTTCTGGGAAGAGAGAGGTTAACAGCTGCGAATGTGTTTGAAAGGCCAAGGAATATGAGAAAAGAATATTTTTATTCCAAATATTAAAATAAATTCTTTTAAATGTTCTAAATTGGACTTCTGAGTATCCTTTGGTCCTAATATTAGAGGGATGTATTGAAAAAGGGTTTCTTATGCAGAAAAAGATTCCTGGGACTTCCAAACTGAGGATAACAGACAATTTTAAGTGGCACAAAATAGAAATGAGTATCTGTTCTTCCTGGCACCCATGCAACTGGAATCACTTTTCCATGTTTACTGTTTTTGCTTTTTAATTGGATCATGAGACTAAGAATGCACCCTGATGTGTGAAAAGTCACTTACAAAGTGAGAAGATTGTCCCCTCCTTTCTGATTAAAGCGCTTCTCACCAGCATCCTATGCCATTTAGTAAGCTACCCATGCAGAAGGCATCCACAGGGCAGTGCACACAAAGCAAATCTGAGGAACTAGAAAACAGGCTATCAGTTTCCGCAGGTTGACAACATCAGCACATAAAAATGAGAGTGCCGTTACATTTGAATTTCCGATAAACACAACGAAGAACTTTTTGGTGTAAGTATGTCCCAAATACTGCATGGGATATACTTGTACTAAAATTATTCTTTTTTTATTTGAAATTCCCATTTAACAGGGCACCCTGTATTTTATCTGACTACCTCACAAGTCCACTACCCATACCCTAGGCCGAGCGGCCCAGAGGCGAGTTTAAAACCCAGCACCGGCCCGCTCAGCCGCGCCCCCTGATTGGCCGAGGCGCGCTCGCCGCCCCGCCGGTCGCAGGCGTCACGGCCGCCCCGGCAGCGGCGGCCCCGCCACCGCCGCCGCGGCAGCCCCGGTCGGCGCAAGTGCGGCGCGCGGTGGGGGAGGGGGCGCGGCGGAGCGCGAGGCTGGCGTCGGGCCGCCGGCGGCCGGGCGGGATTAAGTTTCTCAGTCACGCGTGAGTGTCTGTGCGCGTTGATCCCGAAGCTCCTCGCCGGGCCGTTACTTCAGAAGAGAAGAGAGCGAGCGTGGGCGAGGCGAGGCATCCCGAGGCCCCGGCGACCTCAGCTCCCCAGCCCTCCGCCCCTTTCGCGTCCCTGCCCGGGGCGGCCGCCACGAGCTGGGTAAGCGGCGCGTGAGCCCCGGCCCCGAGGCCGAAGCGCGCCCCCGTGTCCTGCGCGCGCGCCAGCGGGGAAGGTGCGCGGGCGCCCGGGGCTCGGCGCGCGGGGGTGGGGGTGGCGGCGGCCGGCGGGGCGGGTGCGCTCGCCCCACCCCGCGCGGCCCGGCACTTAGCGGAAGCCGCTGCTCTGGCTTTTTAAAAGGATGGGGTCTAGAAGTTTCCTTTGCTACTCTCAAGTCCCCACTGCCCCCACCCTCGCCATGGATAATTCTGGACCTTTCAGCCACCCTCTTCCCGTCCTTTTGCTCTCGCTGACTCTAAGAGGTTTAAAAGTTTTCCTTTTTCCTTGACCCGGAGGGGCACAGTCATGGTCGGGGGGCAGGGGTAGCTTGGGGGCCCGGAGCGCAGACCAGGCCTCCGGGGCGCGGGAGCCTGTTGCTCTCCGCTGTTGGGGCCGCGCCCGGAGGCCCCATCCGCCCTTACGCGGTGCCGAGCTGTGCGGGGTGCGGTATGGAGTGGGCAGCATTGCCCCTGGCCCTGCTTTCTCGCCTTAGAAGTGGGGGACCCGAGGCGAGCCGCTAATTGGTACCCGTCCCCCGCTCCCCACCCCTGGCGTCCGTGCCCTTTTAACTGCGGCTCCCGTGGGTGGGAGCATTTTGGGCTCGTCTCTACCTTAATAATCCCCTCACCCCCAGCGCTGATGGGCGCCTTTGTCGGCGATTTGGCAACCCTGGGATGCCGGATGTTCCTAGGGAAGCGGTGTTTGGGAGACCCTTTGTGTCTTGCGGAGTTGCACGTGTGTCGAGTGGTGATGGTGTACATTTTTGCTTGCATTCTTTGCAGAGGCACAAAGGCCGGCCTATTCTTCCCTGCAGTCACATGGAAATCCAAGCGGAGACTGCGGGGGAGGAGAAGCGGCCAGGCACCAGCGGGAGGTGGAGGCTGCTGCGCAGTCACTGGGGGCGAGCGGAGGGCCCCCCGGAGGCCTCTTCTCCGCGGTGGAGCTGTTGAGGTTGCTCTGTTTGGGAAGACCCCGGCAATGGGCACTGATTGCCTTTGTGCAGTGGGGGCTGCGGTTGCAGGCTAGTGTTTAGTAGGTCATCGGATAGATAAGAGGACCATGATTTCACTGGCCGAGAAGGAAGACTTCTCCATGTTCTTTTGATGTCGTAGAGGAGGAATCTGATAAGTGACCAGACTCTGCCTCTTCCTGCATTGTGGATAGTTTGATGTAAACATCCCCTTCGTGTTTCCCTAGAAGTTACTCGTTTAAGTTACTCTTTATAGAGTGAATAACACTTTATCCAGAAACTAATGAGGAGGAGGTGATGGTTTCGGACTTGGGAGTTTTACATGTTGAATTTGGGTATAAGTGATTACAATGAACTTCTTGTAATGTTGGAACCATCTAAATTTGTATAATGTATGCCTTAGCACCTGATAGAATTTTGGCAAACAATAGTGTTAACCCAGCAAAACGTTGGCCAGGCACAGTGTCTAACGTCTGTAATCCCAGCAATTTGGGAGACTGAGGTGGGTGAATCACGTGAGGTCAGGAGTTCAACATGGTGAAACCCTGTCTGGCCAACATGGTGAAACCCCATCTCTACTAAAAACACAAAAATTAGTGGGGTGTGATGGTGGTAGTCCCAGCTACTAGGGAGGCTCAGGCAGGAGAATCGCTTGAAGCCGGGAGGTGGAGGTTACAGTGAGCTGAGATCACGCCGCTGCACTCCATCCTGGGCGACAGGGCAAGACTCTGACTCGAAAAATAAATAAATAAATAAATAAATAAGTAAAAATAAAAACCTAGCAAAACTTGAAGTTCTTTGGCTTGATCTTCAAATACAGTACCGTGCTTTGGATGGATGCACTTGTGCCCTTGTATGCATCGTAGGCAGAACTAGCATTGGGTGCCCCTTGACTCTCCATTTCTCTTCCCTATCTCATTTGCTAAAACAAACTGATAAAGATTGTTCTCAACGTATTACCAATAGATTATGGTCTACCTTATTTCTTACATGTGTTCCTTTTCTTTCCTTTGATCCTTTCTGTATTTATTCTTTTCACTTACCTTCTTTAGTTCTGGTTTTCTGTGTCCCTTTGCCACACTCCTTTTTATTTTCTAGGCCTGATGGTTGTGGCTTGGGAATGGAGGGATGTTTAGTCAGTTTTTCGTGTGCTTCAAAGTCCTCTATCACCTAGACATTGCCCTCGTGGGCCCTTAAAGATGTCTTTCCCTTTCAAGGTGCCTTTAAATGCACCTATCTGTGAGGAATAGAGGCTGTTCTCAGAGTTTACTGTATTTCTGCAAGTTGAAAGTATTCAGAGAGGAGATTCTTGGAAATCTTTGAAATGTAACTTTACATGGATTTAGGCTTAGTTGGGCACTTTTAGTTGTTAACTGCTAGGGTGGAGAGATTTTGCTTGACAAATGACAAGGAAGTAAATCCATTGTCTAGAATTGAGATTAAGGGATTTAAAAGCTGAAGAAGAACAATGAATTGCCTGGAAGGTCACTGTTCTGAGTTAGAGGCAGATTATTTTCTTCAGATTACATCCCACGTCTGACATCACAGTCTTGCCTCTCTCAGTTTGAGTTGCAGGTTGGCTACATTTTGTATATTTAGAAAGCGTACAAAGTACTCTGTGAGTTTCGTGAAATATTGTGAGGCAGACTTGGACTGGAAGTGTCCCCAAACATGGTAGAGCAAATAGCACATCTGCTAGAGAAAGATCCTACACTTTAAAGTGAAGAAGCAGGCAATTTCCTGGTGAATTTAGGACTGCTTGATGGTGCATATGAGTGATGATGTATGTCCCAAACAATTATATGTGGTTTTAAAAATAGATATTTGGCCTAAAGTAGGATTTCATACATTAATGTTACATACATTATCAACCCCATAACAATAAAGGTTTCATTTTTTTCTTGTAAAATAATGTCATGCATAGGAGAGCATTTATATAAGTACAGTTGGGAGATGATGTTTAGCATGGTAAAATTGATATATTGTGATTAAATAATTTTAGTGGGATTCCATGTGGGAGAATAAGACTAAGGAGATAAATAACTACTTCTAGATAAAGGGAACCAGTGATGAGGAATCCATTGCCTTCCTGTGATACATTTCCAAAGAAGATCCAAGGTATTTATATAGTAGGTAGTAATAGATGGATTAGGAAGAATGTTGCATTGGGTTAGGCACTGGGGAGAACACAAAATAAATATGATTCTGCTCCAGAAGCCTAGGGTCTTGGTTGGAAGAATTCTAGGAAAGTAGGTAAGTATAGGGATTACTTGCTCTCATCATTGAGGTTAGTAAATAAGAAACAGAAGGGGCCTTTGTCTTGAGATAAGAGGGTGGAAATGAAAGTTTTTTGGTATGAAGTGGAGCTTAAGTCAGTTGGTTTGCCTTGAAAATGGGCATGGTGCATGGAAGAGGTTGGGATGTGAGTAGGCAGTGAGTACTGGAGATGATATTCAATTTATTTCTGGAGTGGAATAGAGGGTTTGTGCCTAGGGGAAAAGTTTGGATGGGGAAGAGCATTTAATGGAGAGAAACGAAGGGCTGAATTATTTCTCTTGAAGTTTCCACTTTCCAGTAACCTGTTTCTCATTTTCTTCTGAGACCTTACCAGAAACGCCTTTTAATGTCTGTATTTCTAACTGTAACCTCTTTAGTGCAACCTGGGCTTTTTGTAACATGCATCCTAAAACGTTTGTAGCCATTACCTGTTACCCAGTCCCAAAGCCAATTCCATATTTTTGGTGTTGAGTACCCATTTCCTGGTACCAAAATCTGTATTAGTTTGATAGGTCTGCCCTAACAAAATACCACAGGATGGGGTGGCTGAAACCACAGGAATTTATTTCCTTACAGTTCTAGAGGCTGGAAGTCTAAAATCAAAGTGTTGGTGGGATTGGTTTCTACTGAGCCTCTTTCTTTGGCTCGTACATGGCTGAGTTCTCCCTGTTTCTTCACAGCCCCCCCCCCCCCCCCGACCCCTTGTATGTCTATGGCTCATTTTCTTTTTATAAGAGAACCAGTCATATTGGGTTAGGGTCCACCCCCAGTAACTTCATTTAACCCTTATCTCCAAATACAGTTACATTCTGAGGTACAGGGAATTAGGATTTCCCTTGAATTTTTAGGAGACACAATTTAGTCCATAACAAGGTTCTCAAAGAGACGTGGGCTATAAACTGGTGAGACCCTGAGGCAGTGAGATTATATTGGAGGCTCTTGCGTAGTTTAAGCATTACTGGGGTAATTTGATGTTTGGCAAGAAAGGGAAACTGCTCTTTGAGGACAAAGGTATTTTATCTTCGGCCTAAGGCCACTTTTTTTCTTTCTCTGGATGTTCATTGGGAAACTGTGCCTCTCATGACCCTTCCTTTTTGTGGATAGAGCATTAATTTTCTTTTTAAGTGTTTTATAAAAGCATTCATTTTCTTAAAATATTTCTTTTAATAGCTCTTAAAAATAGTGAAGTGTTAAATTTGGTAGAGCTGAAACGTTGTGTTGTAAGTATCTCAGTGGTTTTTGAGTCTGATTAAAACAACAAAATTTATTCTTTAAATTCCATTGATCTAAAAACTCTCTCATACGTGTTTTGTGGGCTAATATTTAACATAATCTTTTTTCCTTCAGAAATGTTTCCCCCTTTTGGGAAAATATGATTAATAAAATTTATGTCACATAAATAAAATAAAAACTTTTTTTTTTAGGTGTTGCAGTTATATTTGTCAAGTTAATGAAACATTAGAGCCATTCTTCTAAATCTGGCCAGCTAAGTTTGAAAAAAAAAAGATAAAAGGAGACAAATTCTTGCTTTTTTTCTTCTGGCTTGTTTGCCTGTGGTGGTTAAATTTGTTTGGTTTAGGGAATTCTTACCTTTATCCACCTTTAGTTTTATTCATGTCTTCAAAAGCAACATTCATTGTTACTTTCTTGTAAACCACTCTACCTCCAGATCCAAGGTGCTATAAATAAGTACATGAGGGGAACGTGAAAAATGAAACAGTTATTAAAAAAAAAAAAGTAGCATCCACTACCACAAAAAGAAAAAAATAAGGAAAAACTTAATGTTGCTTATGTTTTAAAATTATTTTGATAATTACATAAGGTAATTTTAAAAAGTATGGAAAATAGAGACAAATGAAAAGAAGACAGAAAACTTACCTGTAATTATATAACCCAGATAACACTCCCACAAGAAAATCCCCAAAACATATTTTGAAAATGAAGATACTTAAATTATTTTGATGTAACAAATGAATAGGTAGAGCTATTGATCAATAGATTTTATCAATTTTGTCTTTCTCAGTGAGCATAATCTGATCTGAGATTATTAAACGTTCATATAATTTGAGTTGACACTCATAGCATTTGTTTGAACTGGGATCTCAGGTCTTTTGAGGAGGTCTTTTGAGGAGGTATGATACAGTTCACTACCACATGGCGTACAAGACACCAGTGGAAAATGTATTTTTAAAAATTTTGATCTCTGCTTACAGTTAAGTGTTAATAGTCATATTGTTAATTTCACATTAACTTTATATTATGTACTCAGGTGGCCCCATAGAATACCTTACTTCAGGGAACTCGCATAGGAAATGGTCATGGGAAGCTATCCTCCTGTGTTCATAAGGTGTCACTAACCTGGCCGGGTGCGGTGGCTCATGCCTGTAATCCCAGCACTTTGGGAGGCTGAGGTGGGCAGATCATGAGGTCAGGAGATCGAGACCACTCTGGCCAACATGGTGAAACCCCGTCTCTACTAAAAATACAAAAATTAGCTGCAGGTGGTGGCGCATGCTTGTAATCCCAGCTAGTCAGGAGGCTGAGGCAGGAGAATCGCTTGAACCCAGGAGGTGGAGGTTGCAGTCAGCCGAGATTGCGCCGTTGCCCTCCAGCCTGGGCGACAGAGGGAAACTCTGTCTCAAAAAAAAAAAAAAAAAGATATTACTAACCTAACAAAACCATGATGATAGAGTCATAAGATTAATGATTATTCTACAATTAAAAAAAATTCTCTGATATATTTCAGATATGTCTAGTTTCTCTTATACCTTGCTAGGCACCTGTTTTAGTTGATTTGGGCTGCTATAACAAAATATCACAGATTGGGTCACTTATGAACAAAAATTTATTTCTCATTGGTTTGGAGGCTGGGAAGTCCCAGATGAAGGCACTGGCAGATTCCATGAATGGTGAGGACTTCATAGATGGTGCCCTCTTGGTGTGTCTTCACATGGTGGAAGGGGCAAAGCTCTTCTCTGGTACCTCTTTTATAAGGGCACTAATTCCATTTATTAGGACTCTGCCCTTGTGATCTAATCATCTCCAAAGGCCCCACCTTCTGATACCATTACTTTGGGGATTAGGATTTCAACGTATGAATTTGGGGGGACATAAACATTCAGACCATAGTAGCCTCCTTTATAGGTCCTGCTTTGTCTAAGGCATTGCTAGATAAAGTTCACAAAGCTTATGTATTTCTTCCAGGGCTTCTCACTCCCTCCAAGTCTCCCATGGTATTGCATTTTAGTAAGTCAGGCCTGAATCCACCTCTGGACAGCATTCATTTTCTACTTTAGGACTACAGGGGCCTCATTGATATGATTCAGTGGAGTGTTGTCTGACCCTTCCACCCTTTCCTATCACATTCACAGTTTTCCGGGATAGGAAATGTAGTTACTTGATGCTGTTTTAGAAAACTATAGTATTGGAATGGCTCTTCATTCTGAGATAATTTATTGAATATATATCAGGTTAGACTAAGTCACTAAGTATTTTTAGCTCCGTTTTGTGGCTGAAGTAGGAAAACAAGAAAAAATAGCCCTGGGGTCTGGATTGTTGCTCCCTAGCTAGCTTCATTAAGATGTTCAGTGAATATCTGTTAGATGCTGAAGTCAAGATATTCAGCCCCTGTCCTTTTCTCAAGAAAGTGGGAGGAACTGTTTAACTGTTTTATTATGGTATAAGTTATAATTGACATACAATAAACTGCACATATTAAAAGTGTACCATTTGTTGAATTTTGGCTGACGTGAAGTGATCCCCCATAATCAAGGTAGTGAACATATCCATCACCCCTGAAAGTTTCCTCGTCCCCCTTGGTAATCCTTTCCCCTACCCACCCCTCCTACCTCAAGTAAAGTACTCATCTGCTTTATGTCACTGTAGATTAGTTTGCATTTTCTAGAGCTTTAAATAAATGGAATCTATAGTATGTTCTTTTTTGTCTGACTTCTCTATGTAATTATTTTGGGATTCATCCACGTTACCTGTATTCATAATTTAGTACTGCTTATTGCTGAGTAGTAGTCATTGCATGGATATGCCATTAAAGAGTTTTTTTTTTTTTAAGAGTCAGAGTCTTGCTCTGTCACCTAGGCTGGAGTGCAATAGCGCGATCTCTGCTCATTGCAATGACCGACTCCTGGGTTCAAGCAATTCTCCTGCCTCAGCCTTCCAAGTAGCTGAGATTATAGGCACCTGCCACCATGCCTGGCTAATTTTTGTATTTTTAGTAGAGATGGGGTTTCACCATTTTGACCAGGCTGGTCTCGAACTTCTGACGTCGTGATCCCCCTGCCCCCTGCCCCTCTCCTCCGCCTCCCAAAGTGCTGGGATTACAGGTCTGAGCCACCATGCCCAGCCCCATTAAAGAGTTTTTAAGTTACTTAGAACTCTCCTTTACTTTGTCCATTGTCTTATGGTATATACTTATTCTTGGTTTTGTGAGGGAGGAAAAACTTTACTCTCTGAGGTTTATAGGTGAGGCCTGTGAATTAAAACTAACAAAAGACAGATTAACATTTAATTGATGTTTTAAATTTCACATGCCAGGGGGCTACAGAGAAAAGAAGTAACCCAAAGAAGAGAATAGATTTGGGGTTTTTGCACCATTTTCACCATAAAAGTTGTTCTCAGGGTTAAGGAAGAGATACTCATCTGTACAAATGGAAATTTACGTGGCATTTACAAAGGGAATTTTGTGTTGTACTTCTACATAGAAAGGACGGGGGCAGAGAGTACTCCTGTCTTCCATTTCTTATTCGCCTTCAGCTCATAGTAATCCTGGTGCCAAAGTAGCATATTTTTGAGTGGCATATTCTGATCTCCTTTGGATTCAACTGTGTGTGTGCAACTTTTGTATCTGACAGTGTTTCTTAGTCTTTTTAAATTCATGCCCCATTTCGATACACATAACAAAATTTAAATCCTCTTATTCAAGTGTTACTTGGTACTTCAAAATGTGTAAGTCAGTAGTATAAAAAATACTACTGGTAATTGTAAAAAAAAAAAGAGATTTAAAAATATTTAATTTTTAGAGAACAAATGGGAAAGTTGGCCAAGAAAATGTATATATATATATTTAATTTTGAAAGAGGAGATGGTTAAGAAAAAAGTCAGGTGAATATTGAGGCTTTCCATAAACTTTTGTATCTCACTTTTGAAGAGTTTAAGCACAGCACAGTTTCAGTATTGAACCCAAAGCTTTATTTTTAGACTGCTTGCTAAATATTCCTAACCCACTTGCATATTTTTAGTTCTTATCATTTTCGATAGATTTATCTGTAACTCCTATGACAAGTTTATATGATAATCATATAGTGAATTGACTAACAAAGGAGTAATTTGGTGCTGAAATTATTCAAATAATTGCCATTCTGTATATGTTACAATTCAGATCATCAAACATACCAAGAGTCGGAGAGGGGAGGATCTGCATCATTCTAGATCAGCTCTGGCTGTTGTAAATATAATGTGAGCTACGTATGTAATTTTGAGTTGTCTGTAGCCGCAGTAAAGAAAAAAGCAGAAGTAGGTGAAATTTTAATAATATATTTTATTTAACCCAGTTTCTTCAAATTGTTTCAACATATAATCAGTATAAATATTATTGAGATATTTTACTTTCTTAAAGAAAAGGTGTCCAAAGTCTACTGTGTCTTTTACACTTACTGCACATTGCTTTTAAAACTAGCCAAGGTGTAAGTGCCCAGTAGTGGCCTGTTTTAGTGTGGCTCCTGGCTACCATATTCGTCAAAATAGCTTTAACTCATGCAGCTAAGCTATAAGGTCAGATGAAATCAAGAAACAAGATGTCTTCATTCTGTTACGAAAACCTGTTACGTTGGCTGGAGCAACTCAGCCTTTTTTGGATCATTTTTAATGTTTATAAATTGTCTCTAGCTTCTGATCACTTAATTTAAGAGACAAAATAAAACAACATTTAAAGCAGATGTCCTGTTTGGATTATTACAAAAGTAAAAGTTGGTTTATGCTCCTAATATTAACGTCTAGTCCTTTGAGTGCCAGAGTAAAAAACAGTTAATGAAATAGTAGATGAGTTAATTAAGAAGCAAAGAGTCATGTTCATTGAAAGAGTAAGACCTTTTAAAATGCTTTCACGGAGAAAATACCACTTGTCAAGATGACCCCAGTGAATCCTATAGAATTACAGATGGTAACTCAATAGTGTAGCTTATTACATTATCTGTGAATTAGTAATTAGGGGATTGAATTACTCCATGGTTATTTATCTCATATGGCTAAGGTACGTGTTCAGATAGGTTCGTAATAACTTGGATTTCTTTATGCAATTTTCCCTTATCTGAACTACCTGGAATGTTGCCAGCAAGATGTAAATTGTCGTTTCTTGTTGAATTTTCTCAGTATATTCTCAGCAGTGTAGACTACCAATGACTGACAAGCTTATCAGCAGATAATAGACAGTAACATCTCTTTGCTGGCGGAGGACTACAGGGTTCTCTCTAGGAATTCTTTGGTAAAGATGATGAAAAATACTTTTTTTTAATTGTAAACAAATTTTGTTTTTTTCTTGGGTGTATGCATGTTCAAGTAACAGAAGAACCAAGGGTACATTTGTTTTGGTTTAGTATGGAGCTGAATAAGAAAGGATAATGGCAAATTTTATTTTTTAAGATATATGCTTGTCTATATATGTACACTATTTCATCTTGGAGCTTACAGGAATGTTATTGATTCCACTAGGTTTTTAAATTTATCTCACAGCCATTATTTCTGGTGCTGGGGATATAGCCCTGAGATAAAAAGAAAACAGCAGGAACACAAAACTTCCTACCTTTATGAAATTAAAATTCTATTATTTCCTGTTTCCTAGAGGCATTTCAAACTCAGTATGTCCAAAAGGATTATAACCATATTTTTCTTTCCTCTAAAACCATATATTTATCTTTCTGGTGGTGGTCTTTCAGCTGAATGTTGTCCTGATAGTCTAGTTTCCCAGAATAAAGTCACTGGGAGAATTAACCTCTATTTCTGTCACTCATTCACTCCTCCTGGCCCCAACAGTCTCCTAGTGATCACTGAGTCCTTTCGATTGCTTCTAATGAATGAGTCTGTATCTTTTCTCTTTTTTCTTGCCTTTGCCTTCATCTAGGCTCTCATTACTTTTGATTAGGTTGTCTTAACAGCCTAACATCTGGTTGTCTTATCATTAGTTCTTTTCCCTTGTTGGTGAAATATTTACCCTATTGTCAGAATTGTTGTATCAGAAAATAAATTTTAGTACTCCCCATACCCTCCAAACTCCCTCCCTAGTGTCCCTCCATGGTCCAGCATGCCTGCAGGGCAAAGCCCCAATGAGGCCATGAAAACATTACTTTCCTAGCTCCTTTCATTCTGGACTCAAGTATGCAGTCTCACTGTCACCAAGTTCTTTGGGCTCTTTATGGTTTTGTTGCCTTAGGAGATGTCCTTCTCTTAGTAAGAAATGCCTTTCCCTTTACTGTTCTCCTCCTCACTCTTCGAATCTGCTGGTACTTCAAGGTGATTCATGTGTCATATCTCTTCCAAATTCTTTCTGACTCATGTCGACAGTGTTGGATTCCTCTGTACTCAGAACTTTACCTATCACGTTGCCCTGTAATTATATACTGTTTTCCAGTAAATTGAGAGCTCAGAAGTTAGATATTTTTCCTTATTCTTCTTTTGTCACGTGATTCAGTGACAGAGGTGGATAAAGATACGGGGGTCTGAAGTATATGGAAATTGGTATGTTCTCTTAAAAATAATAGAAAATTATAAATATAAAATTAGATATGAAAAAACATTTATTTGAATGAGATTTGAAGGATCCTATGCAAGTACCTTCATGCTAAATCTTCCTATACACATGCCTAATCTATGCACGTGGCTAGGAATATGTAAGTGCTCACTTAATACTTGATGAATTGGTGTGATTTTTTTTGGGGGGATGTATTATATGTATCATCTGTATATCTAGATCTATATGTATAATTATATTTTTTTGCTTTTTTTTTTCATTATTAAACATCAATTAGCCATTCAGATGCTAACACTGTTGTTAATGTCTAATGCTTCCATACTTGTCCCCATTTCTACTTTTGAATACCTTATATTACAGGACTCTGACAACTGAGTCACAAGAAAAGTGACTCAGACTTAGTGACTCTGTGTTTTGCTACTTGGTGAGTGAAGGAAAAGGGAGCTGAAGTTCTTCCTTTGAGATCAGATTTCACTTTGGTGGGAGAAATGACTCACTTCTTCCTGTGCATCTGTAACCTCAGTCAACACCACTTGGCTCTATATTCTATTAGCCTACTGAATGCTAAGGAATTTTCTGAGGGTTTTCCAAATAATCTCAGTGCCATTCCATCTTTCCATCCCTTCTCCCTTTCAGCTTTCTCACTTCATTATTCATCCTTTCCTCCCGTTATTTATGTCTTGCCATACATCAAACATATTCTCCTTCATATATCTTTGCTCATAGATAAATTGATACTTTTTTTTTTTTGAGACAGAGTTTCGCTCTGTTGCCAGGCGCTAGGTTGGAGTGCAGTGGCGCAATCTCGGCTAACTGCAACCTCCGCCTCCCAGGTTCAAGCAATTCTCCTGCCTCAGCCTCCCAGGTAGCTGGGACTACAGGCACACACCACCAAGCCCAGCTAATTTTTTTTTATATTTTTAGTAGAGACGGGGTTTCACCATGTTGGCCTGAATGGTCTCAATCTCTTGACCTCATGATCCGGCCGCCTCGGCCTCCCAAAGTGCTGGGATTGCATGCTTGAGCCACCGCGCCTGGCGAAATTGATACTTTAAGTGTCATTACTTTAAATAATTTTAATTTCGGAGTTTGCAATTTCCAAATTCATTTCTACTTCTTTGAAGTACCATAGGGTGTGTTTTTGGGATCCTCAATAGTGTAAAAAGGACACATAATTTTCAGCAATGGAAAAGAAGATATCATAAAGCTCTGTACTTTACTGTGTATAAGACAGCTCTGTTACTTAAAAGCTTCTTGAATGTAGGAGGAAATGCTATATTTCTGAACCTCAATTTTCCTGTCTGAGGATGAGGGTATGAAGTATGGAGCTATTGGTAGGATTAAAGGAAATGCATATTTGTAAAGCACATAGGTTTCGTTTAAGAAAACGGGATATGTGAAAGCTATTATAAATGAATGGTTTCATTTCAAAGAATAAAACTGATGCCAGTTTCATTACCTAAAAAACGTACTTATGTAGCCTATTTTATATTCTGGAAAAGTCATTATTATAACAGATGCAGTAGCAATCAATTATTATATGCAATTTTATTGTTAGTTGTTATTTAATAGCACTTTTAAGAACCCCAAATAACAGATTGTTACTTTAAATTGTGTGTTGCAACCAAGCTGATATTTTAGACAGTCCAGTAATAAATATGTATTTGGAAAGTTTTGCCTCTTGAAGTATTTGGTGGTGGGTATGCGCCTGAGGAATAAAGTTGCTTTTTTACATCAGCAAAATAATATGGGAAGTTAGTTTGTTGCTTAGGGACTCTGGTCAGGGTAGACCTCCCTCTGATGAAGGCTTTTACGCCTTTGTCCTTGGTAATTCTTCCTTCATTCTTCTCTTTCTCTTCCCCCAAATCCTTGAGTAGCTGAATGAGATTACTTTTGCATGAAACTATTCAGAATTATTGATGTTTCATTATATAGACTTTTCAGTACCCCACATAATAATGGCTGTAGAAATATGATTGATTGCTTAATAAAAGATCTGAGTTAGGGAACCTTGGAAAAGTTATTGTAGTAATCTGTCTGACCCTCTACTAAATCTATAAAATGTGGTCTTAACAAGTTATATGTTTGGAAAGAGTAAAAGCTCATAAAATTTTCTTACATCTTCAAATAATTTAATAATTGAAAAAAAAAAGGGTTGATTTTTTTCTGTCTGCTGAATTTAAGGGTTCTGAATTGCTAAATACTCTGTACAAAGTATTGCAAAGAATAGGTCAAGAGAGAGGGAGAAAGAGAGTGTGATTGTTCACAAGCCCTTCTCAGTACATTCATCTGTGGTACTTCTCTGTGCAGAGTTGGAACTAAACCAACAGGAGTCAGACTGCCAGTTACCACAAGCACAGTTGAGGAGAGAAAAACATCCACCTTAAATATTATTCCAAAATACTGTTTTCTTCCCAGAAGACTTCCTGTGAGAAATTTGAGCCTGCCCTTTCCTGAGTCAAGTTTGTGAATTTGGTTTCTATCCACATTCAGCAAAGGGAAATCATCATGCAAGTCACTGACTGAATTTAGGAGGCGCTGATGGATGGGGAAGGATAAAAATATGTAATTATGTATAGTACTCATAGCTCGGTGATACATAAGTAATTTATATAATATACAACACTCTTCATAATTTTTGTAGAAAAAATTCCAGAACGGGAAAAGTCATTTGGAACAATAATAGAGAAATTGTGGAAGTAGAGTTATTTTAAGAGTTGGGAAAGTCCTAGAAAATCTTGGGAGAATAGTATAAACCTGAATTTTGATAGGGAGATAAGTTGAAGCAGCATGGTTGTAATATTCTGGTCTTCCCTCCTACCTTCTAGTTCTACAGGTGTGTCTGTATTGTAAATATTGTCTCCATCCTTTAACACTTTCCCCTGAAGAGTCACTCAGTCACGACTGACAAGCCACCTATTTTTCTGCCCTAGTGTCATTAAGATCTCACAAACTCAGTGAAAATCCTGTCCCTGAGACGGCAGCTGAGAAATGACAGTCATGTTTTGTACTGTTACCTCCGACTGCAGTTGATAGATTCTAACAGAGAGCAACTGCTGACTGTATTTCCGGGTCCCATGGGTACACTTTGAGTACCCAGTGCTTTTTATAAACACCAGGACACAGTCAACCTGGGCTCGTTGAATTGTCTCATTCCAGGCAGGCAAAAGGGCAGGAGGTAAGAGCCTAAAGTAATTTCCCCGGAGAATTGGTTGCCAATGTAGGAACTGCCCTGAAGAATTCTGTGGCACCAAGTTAATTGTTCCACATGTTTTAGGTTTCCCCCAAGAAAAGAATGTGGCCACAGTCAGTGCTTTATAGGCAGCTATCTGCCTCTGGAGCTTGGCATCGACACTTTGTTGTGTTCACTTGCAAGGGCAGCTCTTGGAAGAATCCCCCTGCCTGTTTCTTTGCAAGAAATATGCCTGGCATGTTGTGTCTTGGCCCTTAACACTGAAAATGTGGCAAAAACAGGCAAACTGCCCAACAACCTAAATTCCTTTGAGTTTAACTAAGGAGCGAGAGAACAGAAGAGGCCTAATCTTAATTCTCAGAAAAACTTAAATCTTTCCCCTCTGTCACCATATTTGGTGTGAGTTAACAGTTTGAGGGGAGGGTCCCCTGTCCAATAGAGATACATCAAGAGATCATTATGAATGGGAAGTATGTAAAAATGGATCTTTGGAGAGAAGGTGTTGGTATCCGTAGTTCTCTAATGTGTATTTTGGACTTTTTTTTTTTTTTAATTATGGGTGAGTGTTAATGGGGAAGAAAATAAATATAATGCAATGGCCTATAAACAGAACTGATAGGTCTAATATATTTTTAAAAAAGGAAAGTCAGCCTTTCAGATAGTTGAGTTATAGTAGCAGTCCAGGGTTCTGATCCCAGACACACCACTGATTTGTTGTGTAATCAAACTTCAGTGAGCTTTAGCTTCTCTGTGACCTATGTGTTTTTTGAGGCTCCTTTCAACTCTAAAATTAACTTTACAGTTGAGCATAAGCAGTAAATAAGGGTATTTAACTCAAAATTTATCACAGAATGTAAATATATAATTCTGGAAGTGGATATGAATCTCGTAATATTCTTTATAAAACTTGCATCTGTATGTTTTAGAGAATCTGCAGTTAAGAACATATATACTCTTTGAAAGAGCATTTGCGTCCGACCAACAATCTTAAAAATAAAAATAATTTTCAAATGCAACTTTGAAAAGGCAAAGCAAATTTAATGAACATATTTCTTGGTATAAATACATTTGTTAGAATACCCATAAGTAATAAAAATAATTCAATTTCTGTATTACATATATTTTCATTTTCAGTAGGCTTCACTCCCTCCATTAGAAAATTCATAGGAAAAGGAATGATACTATATTGTCACCAAACTTTCTTAGAATATGTGGATTCCTGGTCAATGTAGTGATTTTGATTTGTGTGTGTTGATATAATTGTGGATTAATATGCCTCTTTTCCATATTTTAGTATTAGCTTATGTATATCGTGTGACTGTTCATTATATTGATTGTCATTTGAAAATTCATGGAAGATAAATAAGTTTTATTTAAACTGAAACAGGTGTATATTTATGTACTCTCTTGGGATCCCTCATACTTCCCCCACAAAGGTGGGGTTTTTGGTTTGAACATACGTATGTTCAAAAATAGAACAGCAATAGTTGTTCATCACTTCCTGCCCTCCTGCTGTCTCATGAGAAATTGGCTAATCCAGGGCTATAAGCATCTGCTTCTAAAGCTTGTATCTCAAACAGCTTGGTAAAATTAGAAGCAGAGTAGCCGTCAGAAAATGAGAATAAAGCTTTGTTTTTAATAGCAAAATTGAAAATGATTCCTTATACTACATTTTGAAGAAATGTTTTCATAATATTTCCTTTAGTTTTGCTGGAATTAAGTAGTCTGGCTGAATAAACTATTGTTCTGGGAGAATTCACCAATGGTAACTTTTTTTTTTCCAAATAACTTAGTATTGTAGTTTTAGCTGAAATTTTTTTTTTTTTTTTTTTTTTTTTTTGGCCAAACAAGTATGGTAAGGAGGATTTGAAAAATATTGCACATTGTAATATTTAGGGACTAGTCCTAGTCCCTAAAACTAGATATTTTTAATGTTTGGCTACCTTAGTTTCGTAATAGTTATTATGAAAAATTACAAATGTACATAACTGCGGTGAATTCTTATATAATCCATCATTCTGTTTTAGCAACTACTAGTTCATGGTCAGTCTTGTTTATTCTCTAGTCTCAGCCATTTCCCTTGTCCCTTCCCTGGAAGTTTTTGAAGCAAATTGTGGACATTATATTATTTTATGCATAAATATTTCAACCCAATTGCTTTTTACATGCGTAATTTAAAACCATTGTAAAAATAGTTTCCTTAAAAAAATAGAGAAAGCTAAATTTCCCCTTTAACTCCTCCATGTGAGGCTACTACTTCCATCCATCCACTCCTAACTACTGTCATTTTAGAGTGTGTCCTTTTAATTCATTGTTGAAAATACTGAAAGTGTATATATACATATTTTTATGTGGCATATACTATTTTTTATATTTTAAAACTATAAATAAACTACTTATTCTGTAAATCTCCATTTCATTATTGAGATTTGGACTCTGAGTCTGTTTTTTAAAAAAATGAATCTAACCCATTTGTGTTTATTGTGAATATCTGGATTTATTTCATCGCCCTTGTTTTGTGTTTTTTGTTTACTATGCTTTTTCTTTTTCCTTTTTTTCCCCCATTCCTAACCTCTTTTAGATTGCTCATCTTTTTTCCTCTCGGTGTATATATTATATAGAATCTATTTCTGTTTTGTTTTTTTTTTTGGTAGTACCCTAAAATTTTAACATGCATTATTTGGCTAAATTTTTCTAGTAGAGTTTGAAGAAAGAACATTTTTCCATGCTCCCGTGAATGGAACTCTTTATTTTTATTATTATTATTTTTTGAGAAGGTCTTTCTCTGTCACCCAGGCTGGAGTGCAGTGGTGTAATCACATGTCACTGCAGCCTCTACCACTTGGGCTCAGGTGATCCTCCCACCTCAGCCTCCTGATTAGCAGGGACTATAGGTGTGTACCAACTCTTCCTGGCTAATTTTTAAATTTTTTTAGAGATGGGGTTTTGTTATGTTGCTCAGGCTGGTCTCAAACTCCTGGGCTCAAGTAATCCACCAGTCTTGGCCTCTCAGAGTGCTGGGATTACAGGCATGAACCACCATGCCTGGCCTGAATGGAGTTTTTTGGTCAGAAATATTTTTACTATTTATAAATGTTGTTCACAGTTACTATGGTTTCATTTATATAATGAAAATTTGACAGATTTCACATTCCTTTTTTTATTTTTAATTTTCATTTTCTAGGGATGGAGTCTTGTTCTGTTGCCCAGGCTGGAGTGCAGTGGCATGATCATAGCTCACTGTAGCTTCAAATTCCTGGGCACAAATGATCTTCCCACCTCAGCCTCCTAAGTAGGTGGAACTACATGCATGTGCCTCCATGCCTGGGTAATTTTAATAATTTTTTTGGGTAGAAACAAGGTCTCACTATGTTGCCCAGGGTGATCTTGAGCTCCTGGCTAAAACTGATCCTTTCACCTTGGTTTTTCAAAGTGCTGGGATTACAGGCATGAGCCACCATACTCTGTCAGCTGCCTTTGTTTTAACAGTGGATTTATGCTTTATTCAGTGGCAGTTTATGGCTTTTCTCAGGCTCTGAGCAAAACAGAACTTTATGGTGTTATATTCACGCACCATATTAGGAGCTTCCCTGCACTTTTTTTTTTTTTTCTAATGTAGCTATCTCTCCTGTAGGATTATTGATTATTTAGTGGTCCTACTAAAATTGTCTTTGCTTGTTAACTCCCTCAAATCTTTATTGAAAGTACAGTGCCCAAATGAAGTAAAGGAACAAGGGCATTTTATAACAAGAATATTTGAGAGGTTGTTTTTTTTGGGATGTGATGATATGGTACCATACCAAAGCAGACTGTGTTTGAATGAATAGATGTGTTTAAATGGAGCAAGCAGAGCCTCATATAATGTACCTCTGGCCAAATGGAGTTCACTGTAAGAATGGAGATCAGTGATTGTGCATCTGTAGGGACCAGTTACTCTATTTTCCTCTTGTTGCCTGTTTTGCATCTCCCAACCAATGCCTGCCTCTCTTAATGTCAAGCTATATTAGGTCTCTATCAACTGACATGTTTTGCCGTTTTGTAACTCTGGCTTGCGTGTACCCCATTTTAGCTTCATCATCCCTTACTAAGCCATATTCTGTCTTCTCAGCTCTTGTTCTACCATTAATTGGCTTATTCTCTCAATATTTCTTAATTTCCCAGGAGACACTCTAGCCCATTCCTGCTTTTCATGTCAGCACTTACACAGGCTTCCTTTGAATAAGGAGCTCAGCCCTAGTTCCCTTGGTTATGGTTGCAAGAAAGGGGCAAAGTGAGTACATGACAGCATAGTCCTTAGAGGAAGGGCTGTGGGAAGGTTGAAATCTGTATTAGTCAGCTTGGACTGCCGTAACAAATTATTTAGAGAGGGTGGTGTAAACAACAGGAATTTATTTTCATGGTGTTAGAGGTTGAGAGGTCTAAGATCAAGGTCTGGCAGGGTTCAGCTTCTGATGAGCGTTTTGTCTGTGGCTCAAAAATGGCTACCTTCTCGTGTCCTCATGCAGCCTTTCCTCAGTGCTTGCACATAGATGGTGAGACAGGTTTTCCTCTCTTCTCTTTCTATAAGACTACACATTCTTTTAGATCAGGACTCCACCCTTATGTCCTCATTTAACATTAACTGTTTCCTAAAAGACCTATTTCCAAAATCAGTCACAGTGGGGTTAGGGCTTCAACATAGGCATTTTGGGCAACACAGTTCATTCCATGACAACTAAAGGTACTGTAGTCAGCTATTCAAATTCAATTAGGGCAGATATTTCTAGAACAGTCACAACACTGACGTGTTCATTGTAGTATTACCATCCAATCAATAACCAAAGCAGGAAAGGTGGGATTTATCCTAAACTCATCTTCCTTATCTCCATATTACCTTGCCACAGTACTTACATCTCTCTTAACTACTCTTAATCTGTCTCCCATTTTCCTTTATTTTCCCATTCTTCTCTAGTTTTGAAAATGCCTCTTACCTGGCCTCTTTATCCCTAGCTTCTCTTTCTTTTTGTATGTCTTCCATACCAATACCGGAGTGATCTTTCTAAAGATGACTGCCAAAATACACCTCTAATTAAATCTAAACTCTTTAATGGCTGGGTGCAGTGATGGCTCACCCTGTAATCCCAGCACTTTGGGAGGCTGATGTGGGTGGATCACTTTAGGTCAGGAGTTCAAGACCTGTCTGACAAACGTGGCAAAACCATGTCTCTACTAAAATTACAAAAAAAAATTAGCTGTGTGCCTGTAATCTCAGCTACTCGGGAGGCTAAGGCATGAGAATCTTGAACCTGGGAGACAGAGGTTGCAGTGAGCCGAGATTGTACCACTACACTCCAGCCTGGGTGACAGAGCAAGATTCTGTCTCAAACAAAACAAAACAAAACAAATTTAAACTCTTTAAGAATAGTATGCAGGGCCCTCAATAATTTGGCCATTACTCACATCTCCAGCCTTATCTCTGTCTTTCCTTTTTTCCTCATCGCCAATCCAGGTACTACTTAAGAAACTACTTGCAGGTCTCAGAAGGTACAATGCACTCTTGCATTTATGTAGGGAGCTCTTTGATCTGACCTTCTCCCCTACCTATTCTTCAAGACTCTGCGCAGGGGTCTGTGACTCCAGGAAGCTTTCTCTGACTTCTCAGGTAAGCTTAGATGTCCCTCCTTTGGGTTCTTGTATTTTAATTGTTTACTTCTTTTCCTTTCCTTCACTTGAAGGTGAGTTCCCAGATTGTAGCATCATTTCTCCAGTTCTGCTGCTAGTCAACATGCCAGTCATATAAGTGCCCCATGTGTGTTTGCAGAATCAGTAAATAACAGAATTTGAGTCCTTTTCTAATCCCTTGACCTTCTCTGCATTTTCTTTTTTCTTTGTTTTTTTTGTTGTTGTTGTTGTTGAGAAGGATTCTTGCTCTCTTGCCCAAGCTAAAGTGCTGTGGCTTGATCTCGGCTCAGTACAACCTCTGCCTCCTGGGTTCAAGCGATTCTCCTGCCTCAATCTTCTGAGTAGCTGGGACTACTGCATTTTCATTTCAGGTAATTTATCTGGCAGTTTATAAAGGAAGAACAAGAATATTAATCAGGCGCGGTGGCTCATGTGTATAATCTCAGCACTTTGGGAGGCCGAGGTAGGCAGATCACGAGGTCAGGAGTTTGAGACAAGCCTGGCCAATATGGTGAAACCCCGTCTCTACTAAAAATTCAAAAATTAGCTGGGCATGGTAGTATGTGCCCATAGTCCCAGCTATTCGGGAGGCTAAGGCAGAAGAATGGCTTGAACCTGGGAGGTGGAGGTTGCAGTGAGCCAAGATCGAGCCACTGTACTCTAGCCTGGATGACAAAGCGAGACTCTGTCTCAAAAAAAAAAAAAAAGAATATTAATTGGTATTTGAAGTATGTTGTGAAGTTAAGCTTCTTTAATACTTGATTTTCTTTCATTTTGGTGGGGAAAATAGAATTGATACATCTTATTTTCTTCAATAAATTTAGGAAGATTTATAAATGTCAACTTGAAAATAAAAATTATGTTCATGAATGCTTTTTTGATCAAAGCCTATAAAAATGAGGGAGAAGTTCAGAAGAACAGATGCTAAGAAAAGGCTGAGTGATTTCTGTTGGATGACTGCATGATGTTGGTGGGTACTGTGACATTTCTGTGATTTTGGAGCTATAGTTCAGTAGTGTTACCCAAAAGTAGGAATTATGACTGAAAGTGTAAGTATTGCTGTTACGGACAATTGACTTTATGACAAACTACTTGCAGCTGACTACAACTGTGCCTTTGTCTGCTAACTTCAGGTACTGCTGAGGCAACTATGAATGATATAAACAGTAAATTTAAATGCACTAACAGATGCTGAGCAACTTTGACAAGCTGCAAGCCATTGAAACAAGCCCTTTTAATGCTGTATTCCTTTTTCAGTCAGAATTGTTTAAGATAACTAGAAAATTGTATGCATTTGGGGCAGTTTCTCTTCATAGAGTTATTTTTAGTGTAAAACATATTTTCACTTGTTAGTTGTCATATAATCTGCATTGAGCAGAATGATTTGTGTTATATTTCAAACGCTGATTCTCTGCTTCGTAAAAGCTGTGCCTACATGTTACCATTACAACTTGTTGAAAAGTAAAATGATTACTCAATCAGTTCCTATTTCTAAATGATACCAAATATTCTGTTTTATTTTTATGCCCTGCTGACACTAGTGTTATCAACAAGTTGTTGGAGAATCTTATGATCACAGGTAAAATCTTTGAGATTTATTAAGGATTAGGCAGCTCTCTCATTATATTAAAGTTTTATAGGAAGCATGAAAGCTAAAATGATTTTATATGTTTATTTTTTTTCTAAGCTAGCATGTACATAGTAGGATTGTTAGATAAAATAACAGATGCCCAGTTAAGTTTGAATTTCAGATAAATAACATTGGATTTTAGTATAAATATGTCCCAAGTATGGCATGGGACATACACTAAAAAATTTTTCATTTACCTGAAATTTAAATAGCTAGCATCGGTATTTTTGTTTGATAATCTGGCAACCCTATATTAAGATATAAAATTTAAAAAACACAAAAGTAACGCAGTGCAAAGTAAGATTATCTCAGTGTCCTCCAACCATGCCATATCCCACTATTATTGTCTTTGAAAAAGTTGCAGAATAGTCAATGCTTTTATAAACATACACCTGTCGATTTTTACTTACCTAAGCAATTGCCCTCCTCTTTTTCTGTACAAAGTGGAATAACTTAATACGTTCTTCAATATATTCTTTTTAATAAATTTGACAATATAGTTCCACCATGTGATTTTGCAAGACAGTTTGGAAAATATGCAGTAGTGTGATAGAGTTTGGGCTGTAAAATCAGGTACATTAGGGTTCAATTCCAAGTTCTCCCACTTACTAGCTGTGTGACCTTGAGTAAGAACTCGACTTCTCCTTTTCTCTGTTGCGTTATCTGGAATAATGTGCATGAGAAGATATTGTGGGGAGCACAAGTATCCTTCAAAGGATATTGTCAGAGTCCCCACATGCATGATGGATCGTGTGTAAACTGCACTTGCCTAACACTGTGGTGCCTAACGGATACTGAATTCATTGAGCTATTATTGGTATGTCTTGTGGTTTTGAGAGCTAAGGCTATTACAGATTTTAGGTTCAGTTATAACCAATTAGTGATATGGCTACAAGCAGCATACATGAACAGCAGCTAGAGGGGAACTGGTATTTTTTTCTATACCAGATTTGAATACTCTTGTCCCAACCCTTGGAACATGGGGGGCCTGAAACCAAACATAGTACCTTGCCCTATATATACACAGGCCTATGTTATTTTATTATATTTTGCTTTATTGTGTTTTGCAGATACTGCATTTTTTAAAACAAATTGATAGTTGTGGCAACTCTGTGACAGGCAAGTCTTTTGGTGCCATTTTTTTTTCCCAACAGTATGTGCTTACTTTTGTGTCTGTGTGTCACATTTTGTTAATTCATACAATATTTTATGCCCTTTGTTGACTGCATGTAAAGCAAAACAGCCTTATTGTTGATACGGTGAAAGTTTTAATGATCTGGATAGAAGATCCAACCAGCCACAACATTCCCTTAAGCCAAAGCCTAATAAAGAGCATAGCCCTAACTGTGTTCAATTCTGTGAAGGCTGAGAGAGGTGAGCGAGCTTCAGAAAAAAAATTGGAAGCTAGTAGAGGTTGGTTCACGAGGTTTAATGAAAGAAGCCATCTGCATAACATAAATGTGCGAGGTGAAGCAACAAGTGCTAATGTAGAGGTTTCAGAAAGCTATCCAGAAGATCTAGCTGAGATCATTAATGAAGGTGGCTTCACTAATCAACAGATTTTTAATGTAGATGAAACAGCTTTATATTGAAAGAAGAGGCCATCAAGGACTTAAATAGTTCGGAGAAGTCAGTCTCTGGCTTCAAAGCTTTAAAGAGGCTGGTTCTCTCATTAGGAGCTAATGCAGCTGGTGATGTCAACCGGAAGCCAGTGCTTATTTACCATTTCAAAAATTTTAGGGCCTCTAAGAGTTATGCTAGATCTGCTGTGCCTGTATTCTCTGTACATGGAAAAAGAAAGCCTGGATAACAGCACAGCTGTTTATAGCATGATTTACTGAATGTTTTAAGCCCACTGTTGAGACCTACTGCTCTGAAAAAGGTTCTTTTAAAATATATTACTGCTCATTGACAAGGCACCTGGTTATCCAAGAATTCTGATAGATTTTATAAAGAGATGAATGTTTTTTTCGTGTTGGTAATACAACATCCATTCTGTAGCCTCTGGACCACAGAGTAATTTTGACTTTTGAGTCTTACTATTTAAAAAATACACTTTGTAAAGCTATAGCTGCAGTACTTAATGATTCCTCTGCTAGATTAGGGCAGAGTAAATGAAAATCTTTTGGAAAGGATTTACCACTTTAGATGCCATTAAGATATTTGTGATTCATGGGAGGAAGTCAAAATATCAACATTAGCAGGAGTTTGAAAGAAGTTGATTCTAACTCTTAGGGATAGCTCTGAGGGTTCAAGACTTCAGTGGAAGAAGTTACTGAAGATGTGGTGCAAATAGCAAGAGAACTAAAATTTCAAATGGAGTCTGAAGATGTGACTGAATTACTGCACTCTCATGGTAGAGTTTGAATGAATGAGGAGTTGCTTTTTATGGATGAGCAAAGAAAGTGGTTTCTTGAGATGAAATGTATGCCTGGTGAAGATGTGAACATTGTTGAAATGAAAACAAAGGATTGAGACTATTACATAATTTTAGTTGATAAAGTAGGAGCAGGGTTTGAGAGGTTCTGTTGTGGGTAAAATGCTATCAAACAGCAATCACATGCTACAGAGAAATCTTTTGTGAAAGGGAAGAATCAATCAATGTGGCAAGGTTCCTTGTTGTCTTATTTTTGGAAATTGTTACAGCCACCCCAGCCTTCAGCAACCACCACCCTTCAGTCAGCAGCCATCAACACAAAGACCCTCTACCAGCACAAAGACTATGACTCACTGAAGGCTCAGATGATCACTAGCATTTTTTGACAGTAAACTTTAAAGATCTGTAGATTGTTTTCTTAGACATGATGCTATTGCATATTTAATAGACTACAGTGTAGGGTAAACGCGACTTTTGTACACACTGGGAAACCAAAAAATTCATGTGACCCCCTTTATTGAGAGATTCACTTTATTGCAATATCTCTGAGGGATGCTTGTACCATTTTTTTTTGGTAAATACATATGTATGATAAAGTTTAATTTATAAATTAGTCTCGATAGGAGATTAACAACAACTAATAATAAAATAGAACAGTTACAGCAATATACTGCGTATTCTCAATTCTCTTTGTTTAGGGATTTAGTACCTTGAAATGTAAAAGCAATGTTTTTGAATGTACTTTGAATATCAGTTTAAAGAGCCATACTTCTTGAGGGTTTTTCTTAAAATCTTGGATTTTAAAAGTGATTTGTTTAAAGATGTATGAACTTTAACATTACATAAATGGTGAATATTCCTGGATCTTTCTTTGATAGACCCACCAACGTTTTCTAAAATATGTAATTCTGACTTCTTCATACCTTGTCTGGACAGCTGGCTAATTTGAGTATCTACAACAGTCTATTCCATTTCAGACTTCACTCATTTTGGGTCTGTGTTCCTTTGGTTTCACTTTATGTAGAGCCTGGTCTGTTTGCACTTAGAAACAGGGAAGTTGGATCTTCCTGTATTCTAGAGGCAGCATATTGTAGAAATTAAATTGTGGACTCTGGAGCTAGATGGCTTGTGTTATGATCCCAGCTCCATCACTTACTAGTGGTGTGGCCTTAGACAAGTTACTTAAACTGTTTGTACTTCATTTTCCTCATTTATAAAGTGAGTGGATTGTTTAAGTATTAAAAGTTAATTGGAAGCATAATTCGAATAGTACCTAGCATGTCGTAGGTGCTGTTTGCTGTTGTCATTGCTGCTTCTGCTTCAGCATTAGTGCTTATCTCCCTCTTATCATATTCATATCTTATCTCTTTTTTTTGCCTCTCTGATTCATCATTGTCACTGCTTACTATGAATTGCCCAGAAAAAAAAAAAAAGAAAATTCCTCAGAACTTGGCATTCTTCTGACATGTTAGATCTTTTTTAAGTCATGCCAGTTGGCCATGACCCACTGTTATGACTCAGGTACCCTTATGTTTCCATACAGTGTTGAGATGGGCAAAAAGGGAAGGGAAATGGTAGGGTGATGAAAAGGTGACAAGAGGAATTCATGGCTGCAAGTTGAAGGGAGTGGACTCAATCTCTCTATCTCAAAAATTCTGTGATTACAAATGAGTTTGTTTATAATTAGAACTGAATCCTCAGGACAGGAGTATCAGGGACAGAAAGTAACAATTTAAAAAAAATTCTTACCTTTTTGTCAGGGTTGCTAATGGTGAAATCCCCTGAAAAACCTCAAAAAAAGCTATACATTTATTTTAGGGACATCCAAGCATAGAAAATAAACTCTGAAACTGTAATTAAAAAAAAAAATTGAAATACAAAAGAGTAGAGCTCTCATCTGGAAGCTTTTTTTTTTTTTTAAATCTTTGTGTATTGGGGGAAGAAAAAGTAATTCTGTTTTAACATAACTGACTTGTAGGTGAACTTTCCGGCAACAGTGTATTTCTCAATTAGGAACTGCCTACGCTGTACTTTCTCTGCAGACTTCTCATAAATCAGTGAGCTTCTAAATCTGAGGTCTGTTTCCCATGTATGTCATGAACACTGTCTATCTTTTTGAATTAATTTTTTCTGTGCATACCAAACACATGGATAATTTTATCCTTTCAGAACATTATAAACATCATTCATTTGTAAATAGAGATTCAGGTTCAGAAAAGTGACTTAACGAGGGCATATAGCTAGGTGAAATTTAAATTCAGGTCATTAGACTCTCTAGTCCATGCTTTTTCATTGCTATCAAACTTCCTCCTGGGTGATTAAATATGCCTTTGTAGCGCTGGGCTTCCTTATATTGGGGTATCTTTATTCAGGTTATTTTCCTGCCTCAGCTTCTTAGAGCAGCTGAGACTACAGGCGCATGCACCACGCCTAGCTCATTTTTGTATTTTTGGTAGAGACAGGGTTTCATCATGTTGGCCAGGGTGGTCTTAAACTCCTGAGTTCAAGTGATCTGCTGGGATTACAGGCGTGAGCTACCATGCCCAGCCCTATTTTTGTGTTTGAATTGCAGAAGTTAATTATTTTTGAGGAGGGGACTGGCTAATAGAAGAATGTTTAAGGGAGTATTATATTCTCTTTGTAAATAAGAATAAAAAATATCACCAATTCATTTGTTAATATTTCTCTATATTAGGCCTGCATGAAATAATGTAATGCTTGGCCTTGGAATGCCCATCTATATGGACTGTATGGACTCAGCATTAATCCTGAGTAAATATATCATAGTTACGAGTTTTGCTGTGAGCTGGGAATTGGCATACTTTATTTATCTCATTTTCCAAAATATACGCAATGAGTAAGTGTGTTTTTAAGGAAACTAAGGTTGAGATGATAGGTCCCTTGATCAAGGCCACACTTCTATTTAGTTTTCAATTCTGGGTCAGAGCTAGTGTCCTCTTTTCTTGACACAAAGGCACTTTTTAAAACAAGTGCCAGTAGTTAAGCTATTTGACATTTGAAGGGGAGTTAATGTTTCAAATAGTATATTCTAAATTGGGATAAGGCAAGTCAATATGTGCTGTTCTCTGTTATTACACAGAGCTAATTGCAGGCGTTGATGTTGTGTAGCTCTGCTCATCTACATCACATACGTCGTCTTTTGCCAAATGAATTTTGTCTTAAAGAGGTAACGGGGCAACTTGTTCTTCCTAAGAGAAATCCCATTTTATCTTCCAGATGAAAAATGAGAATGTGTGGTGGTAGATTTCTTTTCTCTATTGAAGGAATGACTTACTGACTGTCTTCCTGATGATTCAGAGTTTTCTTTGAGGCAAAAGAGAAATGGAACTATGGGGATAGTTGTGCAGATTTGTTTGGCAGCAAAGGCTCAGAATGGGTTAGTAATGTGGATGTCAGCAAAGCAGATCTGTATCCAGTACTTCAAAGTATCTAGTTAAGTATTGTCAGAGAAACATGAGATACGTGGATTGAAGGAGTTGAGAAGATTTCTTTGAATGGGAAAGAGGAGAACATTATAGTCAGGAGAGTATTTTGAGAACTTTTGAAAAATTTAACACTGTGCTCTCTTTTGTTCAGTTTTTCATCCATGATTTAATGTATTATCTTCCAGTGGTTCATGTACTGCTTGAGTGTCACATTCATTTCTTTTATTCATTTTCCTTTTTTTTTTTTTTTCCGACATGGAGTCTTGTTCTGTGGCCCAGGCTGGAGTGCAGTGGCACGATCTTGGCTCACTGCAACCACTGCTTCCTGGGTTCAAGTGATTCCCCTGCCTCAGCCTCCTGAGGAGCTGGGATTACAGGTGTGCACCATCACACCTGGCTGATTTTTGTATTTTTAGCAGAGATGGGGTTTCACCATGTTGGCTAGGCTGGTCTCAAATTCCTGACTTCAAGTGATGCACTCATTTTGGCTCCCAAAGTGCTGGGATTATGGTGTGAGCCCCCGTGCCCAGCCCACAGTTCATTTCTACTAGGTATGTGTTTATTGTATCCTCAGTTAGGGGTGTGAGCCTTTGAGTGCAGGATCACATTTCTGCTTTTTAGGTTTTTGCCCACAGAATTTCTTATGTGGAGATAAGTAAGCTCCTTATTCTGCACTTAATCATCTATAAGTGAATACAAGATTATAGTGGTCTATATTGAGAACTTCTTATGGAAATACGTTTGAAACTTCTGCCATCTTATTCAAAACAGAATTTATGTCTTTTACCTGATTATGCAAGTATTATGGGTAAATATATACATATAAGCTAATTTTGAATAAGTCCTAAAATGGTTACATTTTTTGTCTATAAAGAGAACTGTCTTAAGTTATATCAACTAGATTTTAATGGTCAAAGGAATTAGAGTGGTATCAAGTGTTCTTTAGAGTATTTAACTTTAGAATATAAAGTTCTGATAAAACATAACCGTTCCATTTTCTTTCTTTTTCCACAGAGTTCTATTTTCCACAGAGTTCTATTATTAATCATTGTAGAGAAGAACACTGAACTTTGAAAAAATGTTGGAAGCAATTGGTAAGACTTATTCTTTTCTGCCTACTTTTATAAGAATTGTAACTCTTCCCATTGGGATTTTTGAAATATGATGTGTTTTATATAGCAGGATTCTGTTTGTACTAACTTAGACTTAAAAAGTTTTTATGCACTAGCATTGTACTAAGGTAATATGTTTCTGTATTTGGACAATTTCTTTGTAAGTTTTGTAAAAAACACATTATTCGTAAGCAAAAATTAAAAACATATTGTGGGTTTTAGTAAACCCGATTCTGACTTATCAGCCCAATTCTGGTTAATGTCTATTTCTGGAAAGCATCTGAAAGATCATTGCTTATACTTGAGGCAGGTGAAGTACTACTGAGCTCTTGCTATTAATTGATAAAAGATGCTTTAAGGCAGTTTAATTTCTGTATGAGATAATTTAGGTTGAAATATCTGGATTTCCCAGACTCATGTGTTAATAATCTGCTTTTCCCACTGCTCTTTGGTTTTAAAGAGACTAGTTTAAAGTAGAACCATTTACTGGTAGATATATCAGGTATGGTACAATACATGTAATTAGCTTACACTGTAGTCCCTTACCCTATTCCAGGTAACTCTTTGGGTATGACTAAATGGAAACTGTTTGGATTTCACCCTGGCACCTTAATCATTATGGCAGATAACCTTGACAGCGGTGAGTTTGAAGGATAGAGTAAGAGTCAGTGGCAGTAGAGAGAAGGAGCTGTTTTTGTGATCATGGGGATCACTATGATGACTTTTGTTCCTGGTATAGGCATATAAACTGTGCTGGTAATGAAAATGTATGTATGTATATTTCCTTCACTCTCCATTTTATATTAAACCCACAGACTATAAAAACTACTAGTCCACATAGGAAAGTTCTTCATAGGAAAGTGGAAAAGAAAGGGCAAATACAGAATTATTTAAACTATTGTTTTCTAGTCTTTATTCTTTTTTGTGCTGAGTTGCACACTTTCCAAAGAATTGATGTGGAAATTAATATTAGATTTGTATTCTGAGATACCATGGGAAATATAACCCAGAATAAGATACTCATGTGTTTCTTTATCATTATTTGTTTTTAAAATTCTGCATATGAGTAAATATTATTTAAGTGTGTATGTGTGCTTATGATCAACATTAATTCATGTTTTAATCTATTTCTGTATAGTTTTAGATTTAGTGCTATAGAAAGTATCTCTGGTGATGATTCCTTTTTTTTTTTTTTTTTTTTTTTTGAGATGGAATCTTACTCACTCTGTCGCCTAGGCTGGAGTGTAGTGGCATGATCTTGGCTCACTGCAACTTCTGCCTCCCGGGTTCAAGGGATTTTCTTGCCTCAGCCTCCCGAATAGCTGGGATTACAGGTGTATACCACCACGCCCATCTAATTTTTGTATTTTTAGTAGAGACGAGGTCTTGCTGTATTGGCCAGGCTGGTCTTGAACTCCTGAGCTCAAGTAATCTACCTGCCTTGGCCTCCCAAAGTGCTGGGATTATAGGCATGAGCCACCGTGCCCCACTGATTCCCACTTTTTAACATTACTGTGATATGGCAAATACATTTAAATAGATGCACTTGTTACCATCATGAATCTAAGTAATTCATCTGAACAATGTCTACTGAAAAAAATTTTGGCTTCACTTGTAATAGTGTGTAAATGGATATGTCTGTTTATGGGAGACATTTTTAACTCTTACTTGTGGTAGAAACTGTCTGGTAGAAGTATGCTTGTAAGATGCTAGGACTATTAGGACACACTTACTCAGAATGTTTACTTTTGGCAACTTTGTACCTGATTTGTACAGCGCTCAATACTTACTTGAATTGGTTTGATTTGAAGCAGATATAAACATGCTATCTTATTTGCTGTTTAATTTTGGAGAAAGATATTTAAAGTATTAATAAGTACTCATTTTTGTGTTTTTTTGTATTCTTGTACTCTATTAAAAAATGTGTACTTTCTCTACAGTTTTATTTATTTGTTGATTTATTTTTGAGATGGAGTCTCGTTCTGTCACCCACACTGGATTACAGTGGCTTGATCTTGGCTCACTGCAACCTCCACCTCCCGAGTTCAAGCGATTCTCCTGCCTCAGTCTCCCAAGTAGCTGGGATTACAGACATACACCACCACACCCAGCTAATTTTTTGTATTTTTAGTAGAAATGGGGTTTCATCATGTTGCCTAGGCTAGTCTCGAACTCCTGAGCTCAAGTGATCTGCCTGCCTCAGCCTCCCAAAGTGCTGAGATTACAGGCATGAGCCACTGCACCTGGCCTATAGTTTTTTATTCAACTTAAAAGAGACAATTTTATGCACTCAATAGAAGCTGTTTTAGGACCTTTATAAGATGGAGTCCTCATAGGCTGGACATGTGTCCTTTGAATCCTGTTATTGACAAATGCTGCTCTTTGGTGTAGACAAAAATCGTGCCCTGCAGGCAGCAGAGCGCTTGCAAACCAAGCTGCGAGAACGTGGGGATGTAGCAAATGAAGACAAACTGAGCCTTCTGAAGTCAGTTCTGCAGAGCCCTCTCTTCAGTCAGATTCTGAGCCTTCAGACTTCTGTACAGCAGCTGAAAGACCAGGTAAGACATCATTCACCCAAGCAGGCATTCACGACATGGCATAGATCTTGTGAAAGGCTTGTGTTTTTCTGAAAGGCTGATTTTTCTATGTGTTAATGAATAGTTAATGAAGTCATTTAAGCCTCCAAATGAGACATTCAGATTCACTGTGGCTTTTTCCTCCTAGTTATTTTTGTAGTGGTTGTTGCTGTATATTGTAGATGATATGACATTGTGTTGAAAGCTGTGTGGATGCTGAAGAATGAGTTTCTACAGAAAAAAACGGATGATAAAAATATGTTTAGGGTGGTTGGCTGTAGACTTGGTTTCCATCATCACTCAGGCTCCTTGTTCATGTGATCTTGCTCATTCAGATTCGGACAGTCAGTATACTTACAAGATTTCAGATAAGCCAGGATTTGCATGTGTAATCATGTGTGTGAGGAAGGGAAATCACCTCTATTTTGACAGTGAAAGGAATAATTACATTGTCATCAGTTAGAGGAATTGCAATTCTCACTTCTTTAAAGAGTGTAAGTAGCAATTGCTTCCATGACAGCTCAGATGGTGATAAACATTAGAACTTCTAAATGTAACACAGTGCTTTTTTGTTCTGTAAAAATTATGAGCATTAAAAAGTCCTAGCATTTATATTAAAATTGAAACATTTCACAATGACAGAATGAAAACTGAAGTCAGATGTTCTTTGAACTTAGTTAACTTAATCACCATCTCTATGCTTTAAAAAATATTTTACAAATGTTGATTATCTTCAAGATTTGAAGTCAATCTAATTATGCCTTCAATCCAAGTTAGTTTTCATTCTAATGTCTTTAGCATTAATTAAATGGTTAGAGATGACGTGTTAGCAAATATTCTGCCTTAAAAGGTTAAAAATGAAACTTGAAGATTAGTTCCATAATTGAGTGAAAGAACAACTCCAGTTAAAAAAAAAAAAAAACCAAAATATGGCTAAGGCAAAAGAACAAATAGTAATTAGAGAGAATGAATTTGTTTAATGTCATGTAACTTCTTAAACTAGATGTTTTGTAGCAGAAAAAGTAAATCAAGAAGAATCTTCACAAATACTTTTCTGTAGTGAATTCTATTTAATGGCTTTGAAAGTTGTGATCATGAATTTAAGGTGTTTTTGTTATATATAGTTGTGTTTGTCTCCTTTACAGGTTATTTAAAAGATTGATTTTATTTATTGTTATTATTTTTTTGAGACAGCCTCACTCTGTCACCCAGGCTGGAGTGCAGTGGTGCCATCTTGGCTCACTGCAGCCTCTGTCTCCTGTGTTCAAGCAATTCTCCTGCCTTAGCCTCCCGAGTAGCTGGGATTATGAGTACCCACCACCATGCCCAGATAATTTTTGTGTTTTTAGTAGAGATGGGATTTCACTATGTTGGCCAGGCTGGTCTCTATGTTGGCCAGGCTGGTCTTGAACTCCCGACCTCAAATGATCTGCCCACCTTGGCCTCCCAAAGTGCTGGGATTACAGGAGTGAGCTACCGAGCCTGGCAAGATTGATTTGCAGCACTGGTTTTCAGAATGTATTGGCAAGCTTTCAGAGAAACCAATATTCTGAATAAAAGCATAATTATGATGTGGAAAATTATCTGCTTTTTCAGAGAGTGTAAAGAAGTTGAACAGATATCTTCTCTTATTATTATATTATCTGAAAACATGATTAGAATGAGAAGAAACATTGAAACAAAAAGTGTGCTAGCAAGTGTGTTGGGAAATACCACTGGCCTAGTGAGATAACTGTTGAAATTTCCCTTGTAGCCGGTCTTATATAAAAGGAGTAGTATTTGTGCATACAGTGTCTCGTTAAAGGAGAGTACAAATAGACCTGCCTATTAAACTTTGTTTTACCATTTCCAAATGGAAGTAGGATATGGTCTCTAAGACTACTTGGGTCTTACCTGATTCAGATGAAACCTGCTTGGAAATTTGTTGAGCCTGAGATTAACTACAGCATGATCTTATTATTTTATTAATGATAGGCACTGATATATTTTAAGACTACATAAATTCTGAGGTCTGTGAATTCTGTGGGGCATGTCTTACATGTTTTTGGACTTTGGGCTTCTTATTCACATCTTCATATACAGAGGAAAACTAATCCTGAAAGGGACCAAGGAAAACATCTAGCTTATACCTGTAGATTACAGTGGCTTAGAGAGGTCAAGTGACTAGACTGTAAGAGTGGAATTAGAACTAGAACTCAGTTTTCTTTGGAGCCTGTCTTACATCTTCTTCTCTTTCTTTTTTTATTTTTTTTCCTGAAGGTAGAAAATTGGTCCCTAGATGCCAAGAGTTTGTTTTTGTTTAAAATCATTAATAACTTTTTACAGTGTCTGTGACTCTTTTTTAAATCTCTCTTCTTTACTAATTCAATTCCATTTGTTTACCAGATTTTTTCTTATATGACTAGAGTAAAAACTTAAAAACGTATATTATTTTCTATTCTAAAATTTAAATATAAGTGTTCTAGACTTATGTCAGATTTAAATTTTCTATGTAGTTTACCAGCTGCTGATTTATTAATATTTATGGTTTAATAATTAATGAATTTGAGGAATAAAATTTGTTTTATTCTTTTAAACCAGTGGCTACACAAATCTGACCAATGGCTAGCTTATATTTATTACCTTATATGTTACCGGTTTTCAAATGTATAGTTTTATATGCATGACAGGTACAATTTACTATCTCCATCTTTTTTACTATTACTAGAAAATACGACCCTCTGATTCTCCTTCTCCACCAGTCTCCTGTTTTTTAGAGAAGGGACTGAATAATTGAAAAGCCTGAGGTATATGCAGCATATTGGAGAACATGATCATATTGTTGCATTAATGACAGATGCTGACATGCCATGTTGAATTAAGCCTACAATTTTTTTTCCCTCAGATCCTTCTCATTACTTCTATTCAATAATGTTTAATTTTTTCAATTTGTTTCTTCAGTGTTAAGACTGCCCTTAGAAATCAAACTGTTTCCCTTTGGCAAATGAAACACTTGACAGGTGTGTAACTGAGAGGGCAAAAAAGCCATGCCCTGAAGGAATGTGCTATTTAAATATTGTCAAAAATATTAGCAGGTCTGAGAATATAATTGATGTCTCTGTTTAACTCTGCCACATTGTGTATTGTTCTAACGCCAGCTAAAAGGATGCGTGCTATTAAACCTGAATAATCTCTAATAGTTGTAGTTCATTTCCTATTGCATGATTCCTGTTTAAGTGAAGAGAGAAAAAAAAAAGCACTATGACTGTGTGTCAATGATCTGTCAAATGCAAATTCTCAAGTAGTGTCCTCACTGTCACCTAGTCATCACTGCTGATAACTACAGGGCTTAATGCGTATTCATGACAAAAATCCAGCTATTGTGGGGGAAATAAACATGTTAGCAGTTTAATAATAGAAACTTGTCAGCCTTGAGGATATTGGATTTGCATATTTATTCTATGACGTTTCTCCAGTCCAGTATAGGTGGATGCTACTTTCTGGATTAATTAATTGCCTTGCCCTAAGAATAGACCACAGGCACTAAATTAATCTTTTTACCCTCAGTTATCCGTAGGAAAACTGTGAATTAAAGTGATGAATTTCAATAGAAATTTAGAAGAATACTTAAAAGTCGACATTGCTAAGATTGTTTTTAAAGCTATGGCAACAGATACCAATTCTAAGATTGGTGAAATAATGTGGATAAGTCAGGTTGCAAAAGCTGCTTAGATAGCAAATAAGCCTCAGAGCACAGAATTTTCAGGTCTGTGCTTGTCAGTGACCTTCAGACTTTTTGGACTGTGTCTTTCTATTGTTTTGTTGTTGGTGTTTGTTTAATATTTCTGGGTTTGTAGTTCATTCACTTTCCTCCCAAAAAGTGTAGGCTTACACACATATCATCTAGATGCATAATGTATATGCACACAAAATTAAGGCAGATTTTTCTTTGGAAAATTTATGATAGTTCTTGAAATAACTATACAGATGTGTTAACATAGGATCAGGGTTGAAAATTACTCTTAAATGTTGATTAATTAGATCTTTTTTGAAATTTTTTTCATGAAATGAGATCTTCATGACATAAAATTTTGGTTTTATATTTCTGCATTTGTAAATTTTCCGTGATTATATTTCAAAAAGAAGTTGAAGCAACTTCTGATGGCAAAACTTATTAAATAATGAATAATTCAAATGTAAACCTAAACAAAGATCAAATAAAAATACCACAGAACTAAATATATCAGGACCTTGAGTTACTAAAATTGAGTATGTCATTTTATTTGTTTCCCAGAAGCAAAGGCGAAAAAGAAAAAAAAGAGAGAGAGAGAGAACAGAAGGGCTATGTATTGTTCAGTGTGGAATTCAGTGAACAAAGTTTCCCTTGGCAGGGGGAGGGTTATCTCATGGAGGCCCATATTCTCATATTCATTTAATAATCAACCTTTGTTGAACATCTAAAATTAATAAAAATACAAAGAATAATAAGATGAAGGCTCTCACTATTTAGAAGGGAAAATAGAAGAAAGCAAGGTGAATAGTAAAAGAGGAAGGAATGAGCAACTTTGACTAGGCAAATTATATTTGCCTCACAGTGGAGGCAATAGTATGGAAGATGGGTCTTGAAAAATTAGTTCTGCAGAGGTGGGGGAAATGATTTCAGGTAGAGGGAGCAATGTTTACAGGGATACAGAGCAGATCTCAACTGAGGATTATTTTATGCTCTCCTTTCCCAAGGGAAACTTGGCAATGTCTGGAGTCGGTTCATATTGTCATGACTGGAGGGTAAGGGAGCTGCTACTGACCGGTAATGGGTAGAGTTCAGGGATGCTGCCAAACATCCTTCCATGCACAGCATAGCCTCCTACAGCAAAAAATGATTGGGTTTATAATGTCTGCATTGCTGAGATTGAGAAACCCTGGTATGGAGCCCCATGCAGACCTGTATTATCAGAGCAGTAGATTATATGAGGGATATTGGCAGGAGAGGAAACTATGGAGCCAGACTGTGAAGAACCTTTTCAAGCAAGGTGTTTTGTTTGTTGGTTGATCATCTTTGTTCTTTTGCATTCGTTTTTTTTTTTTGAAATAATATTATCTTCTAACCCTTCTATTATATACATTATTTTAGCAATCATTTTGGTTTTTATTTCTTTACTTTTTTTAACCTGATAAAAACATCCTAACAGGCTGGGTGCAGTGGCTGAGGTGGGCAGATCACTTGAGGCCAAGAGTTCGAGACCAACCTGGTCAACATGGCGAAACACCGTCTCTACTAAATATACAAAAATTAGCCGGGCACGGTGGTGCACACCTGTAATCCCAGCTACTCGGGAGGCTGAGGCATGAGAATCACTTGAGCCTGGGAGGTGGAGGTTGTGGTGAGCTGAGATCACACCACTGCACTCCAGCCTGAATGACAGAGCCAGACTCTGTTTTAACTAAAAAAAAAGCATCCTAACATAAAGTTAAAGTATTGGTTTTAACGACATTTTGGTAAGTAAGATCTTCAGTTATCATTGCAAAATATATTAACTGTTCCTTAAAAGAATGCTTCTTTCATCTTACTAATTCTAAGAATACAGTATCACATCCTAATTTCATAATAGTTTTTCTGCCTAAGGCCACACAAGGTAATGTACACTTTGTGTGCATTTTTTTTCTGATGTTCAAAACAGGAGCAAATTCTAGAAAACTTAGAGATGTAGATAGTCAATGTGTACTTCAGAGGTTCAGTTTCAAATATCTGAGGTAAGCAGGGGTTGTTAGGTGGAACACAGACTATACCAGGACATTTCTGAGGAGTTTTTATTCTGTAGATACAGATTTGTAAGACTACAAAGAGTTCGTGGCCAAAGTGTTGAGGTATGTTGTTTTTAAGTAGCAACAGCATCAGATCAAATCATTTCTTACATTGATTATTTTAGATTGATAGAAAAATGAGAAATTTTGTGAACTGAGCATTTTCTTGCTCTATTTTGAATTTGACAATTAGAAAGATACTGTTTTGTTTGATTCATATCTTAAATTGAAGTGCCTGTGTTTCCCTCTCTTTATTACTTGTATAAATGACAAAAAAAAAAAAAGACTTCCCTATAGTTTCTAATTTGAGACTGAAAGAAGATGATTCACTTATAGGCTTGCAATAAGTAAAGAGGAGATGACTACTGTCTCCCAAGAATGTTTAGGTTAAATTATGACTTGGTGTTGGTAGGGGAAGGAGGACAGAAAGAAAGAAATATGCTTTGATTTCATTAACAAGAACTATCTAAAAATGGAGTGGAAACTCTTCCCAGCTGATGTTGCTTGTGAAAATGAAAATGGTCTTTCTTACACCTGAAATAGTTTTACTTTTATGCTAGAGCTTTGTAGCCACCTGACAGCAAAGTGTCTATTTCTTGAGACTCTAGTGTACATTATCTAGGAGAAGTTAAAAGAGAATGAGTGGTTCTTATGTTTTTACATTTACCGTAAAGTTTATTTACTGTAGGAATTTCAAATACTTTATTTTTGGTACAATAACAGCTTTTAAATGTTTGTTCCTTTAGCTAAAAGTTTGTAAATATAGAGCCATTGAAGGGACTAAAATTTTTGTTTTACCGTGGGCAAGAAGGCACTGTTCAAGCTTTTTATACAGTGCTGGATTAAAATGCAACACCATCTTGCTATTGGCTATGCATGTGTGTCTAAAACAGCGAATGGTGATAATTGTATGGTATTTTTGTGACAATGTTAAATGGTCTTTGGAGAAGAAGGAAAAAAATGTGAAATTTACTGGTTATAACCTAAATGAGTTTTTTTAACCTCCAAATTTAAGAATAATAGGCCTTGTTTTACATTTGAGGCTACAGTTACCTTTCAAGAAGTCCTTATGCCCTATAGACTTTTCTTCATTTA
Source organism: Cacajao melanocephalus (assembly GCA_963573385.1). Classification (NCBI taxonomy): domain Eukaryota; kingdom Metazoa; phylum Chordata; class Mammalia; order Primates; family Pitheciidae; genus Cacajao; species Cacajao melanocephalus. The sequence continues at coordinate 39,447 of CAUYLG010038268.1, forward strand.
ACTAGTTCATCAGTTCTATGAGGCATGTTTTGTCCTTATTTTATCCAGTGAGGAAATGGGGGGTTAGCTTATATAACTTAATCTGATCCATGCAATTATTCATTGATAGACTTAGGAGAATTTGAAGTCTGTCTGACCCTGAAGCCAGTCTTTTTTTTGTTTTTTTTTGCTATTATTATAACTTACACTGTTTCTGAACCCCTCGTTCTCTGTGTTAACAAACATATGGAAAAACAGTTAATAGCATCTGTAAAGAGAAGTGTACTTAAACTAAACATCATCTAAACTCAAATTCATTAAGATAAAGTATGCCATGTCCTGTTAATTCTTCCCCCAAATTTTAATCATGGAGTCTTTTGAACATAAACTGGTACTTTGATTCTGGTTCTGGTTATATTTATAATTTTGCTAGATTTTAAAGGTAAAGTGAATGATCTGGTTAAAGATAATCGTGCAATGGAGAGAGAGTGTGGCAAAATATCATCAATCTTCATGTGTCCATTCCTATATAATTATACATCTCTGTAAGGCTTTATTTTATTTTTATTTTCCTCTAAGCAGATTGTGAACAGTGAGTCAGTTTTGTCTCCTGGAAATGTGGGACTGATAGGAAAAACACTGCAAAAATTCTAACATGTTGTTTGTTTAAATTTTCAGTTTCTAAATTACTTGTCTTGGCATTTCAAATAGATTAATTTACTTAATTTTGATACCTTCCCCACTTTGATGTAGAAAATTTCAGCATACCTTGATAAGAATATTATTTTTGCTTAAGCTACTCTTCTTAAAATTTTTCTTTTGGAAATTTAAGAAAACACAGAATTGTTGAGATTTAAATAAAGAAAAGACATTCTGTAAATATGCATAAACACACATGCCTAGACTGTGGTATATGCTGCATTCCACTTGCCATTTGTTCTTAACAAGCATAAAAAGGAGCTTTAGAATTAATTGTATTTCAGGTTTGCTTGACATCCATTTACTACTTTTGGCATAAAATCCGTGCCATATTCATCTTTAAATACCTTGTACCTTATATGATATGTTACTCAAGTTCAAAAACTGATTGCTTAATAAATGAATACATGAGTATTCTTAAATATTCAAGACTATTGTTCATTATTTATCTTTCTTGCCAGGCAACTAATTTTTAATATTAATAAATTAACCAAATAACTGAAGTTATTTTGGAGACCCTACCTTTTCTCTTAGCAAGACATTGAAAAGGTACATCACTTATCATTATCATAGCATAAAGTCATACTTTGTGCCTGGAACTGTTCTAGTTCTGTTATAGTTCATCGTTTTATCATTACAACAATATTATAAAGTAAGTAATATGATTTTCCTCATTTTATAGATAGGGAAATGGAGGCACTGAGAAGTTAAATGGTAGAGCCAGGCAGGCTGGACTTCAGAGCCAAGGTCTTAATCATAGAACTCAATTTTTTTTTGTTTTATTTTCTTCTTAAATAGAATAGTGAATATAGTTTAAGGATTTTCTGGTGATTTCAGGGCTTCTTATGATTATTTGATCTAAGATTGTGGCAACGTGGTCTGGTAGTAGTTGGAGACAAACCTGATCCATATTTTATTCTGGTACTGATATTTATTAGTAGGCGATATTAAGTAAGTTTATTCTCAAGATATAGATAGATCTATATATATGTATATATCTCCTATGAAACATTTTGGTCTCCTGATCAGTTTACAGTCATAAATTATTATTAAGGATTGCAAAAAGCTTCTGTTTATATGGTTTTATCTATCAATATATGCTGTTAGAAATCAAAATTCAGAAATGTTTTAAATATTTATTTAAAAATCACAGTAGTAAACCCATTACATGTTTTAATGAGTGGCATTATTTTATATTTTTGCACATATCTTTAATGTGTGGCTTAATAGAAGCATACCAGATTTACATCTGCTTCTGCATTTAATCTGTTTGGATTTGCTGTTTTAGTTGATGTTTATGAAGAAAATCTGGCCTCACAGATACGGAAACTGGGAAAAGGAGGGGTATAGCTTTTTCAGATAATTGTGGTATCCTTCTTTGGTAATGCATCAACATTTGTGGTGGTTTCTTAAAGGTTACTTGCACCATTGAAGCACCATCGTCTGGGGTAAATACGCAGCGTTCATCTTCATGCACCAAGAAAATTAAGGGCACGGACACATATGTGTGGGGTAAGGAATGGACAGTTTAATACGAAGAAGAAAGGAAAGAGGAGAACAGTTTCTTGCCAGAGAGAGGGATCCAAAAGCAGGGTTAAGGAGGCAGACTGCAGCAGATTTTATAGGCAGGCTTGAGGAGGGGGCATCTGATTTATGTAGGGCTCACAGATTGGTTTGACCAGGTGTGAGGTTTACACAGTTCGAGGGGAAGGCTGGTTATCCCACCCTAATCTTATTATGGAAGTGGACTTTCCACTTGGCCTGCGTTATCTTGTCTGCTCCTTACTGTACAAGTGGCTGGTAAAAAGAGAAGATAGAGCCGCCATTTTGAACATGCCTAGTCCTAGGTAGTGTATTCTTATCTTAGGAGCACAACTGCTAGCATTCACCTGTGCAAGCGTCCAGCTTGTTTATGTCTGTAGCTCGATTTCACAGGGTGCTCTTTGTTAGAAAAGAAAATGATTTTGGTGCTGTTTTTCTAGGAAACCTTACCGAGGACTTCTGTACCCTCACTATCTGCCTGAGTAATTTCTTCTTAACTCCTATATCACTGTGAAATCTGAAACCAAATCAATAAGTACTTCACTCTCTACTATAGTAAAATCTATTTGTCTGTGTTGGTCTTTGAATTTTTTTTTTTAACTAAAGCCTAATTTATATTACATTGGTCATTTGGAAAATTTGAAAAATGGAAAAATCACATTTCACATTTCATTATATAATACCAAAAAGTTATTCTTGCTGATGTCAGTTGCAGTCTTATCAACAAATTCAAGTTATAGAAAGGTGTTGGGGTCAAGATGGCAGATACAGATGTTCCAAAATTCTAATTTTTACTTGAAAGCTCAAATTTTATTATGGGCAGCAAATACTGTCTGTTGTTTTTCTTGAAGTGACAGACTTACTTTATTTTTGAGAAAATGTCTTTTCTGTACTCAAGTCTATATAATCATAGTTTGATTTTCATTAATTTTTTTCAGATATGATACTTGTGAAAAAAAAAGTGGCTAGGCTAGTTCAGCTTGCAACTGAAATAAAATTAGTGCTTTTCTGTGAGACAACCACTGAATTTATTATGCAGCTGAAACACTTTATACTTACCATTTTTTTTTTTGAGACAGTGTCTTGCTCTGTCACATAGACGGTACTGGAGGGCAGTGGCACACTCATGACACACTGCACCCTTGACCTCTTGGGCTCTGGTAACCCTCCCACCTCAGCCTTCTGAGTAGCTGGGAAAACAGGTGTATTCCACTAGCCAGGCTAATTTTTTTTTTCCTTTTTTTTTCTGTAGCGATGAGCTTTTGCTACGCTGCTCAGGCTGGTCTTGAACTCCTGGGCTCAAGCGATCTACCCGCCTCAGCCTCCCAAAATGCTGGGATTATAAGCGTGAACCACCGCCCATGGCCTACTTACCATTTTGAAACATGGAATATGAAAAAGACATGTACTTGAGGGTCAAGATTTAATAAAATTAACATGTTTTACTGTATCAAGAATTTGTGATTTAAAGGGTGGGGAAATAGAATATTGTTCTTTATGAGAGGCTCTGAAAGGAATTTGTAGTCTTTTTTTTTTTTTTCCAGCTTACCTTGGACACCTCTACCCACCCAATAACAATAATAAAAAATAAAGATACTATCAAAAAAGATCAAATAAGTTCTAAAAAAAACTTCATTATTTTTGAAATTAGGATCTCAGTGGAAACTCAGGGGATGGGTAAAACATCCTGGTATGTTTTACTTCATTGTAGGAGCTAACTTTTTAAAAAAGAAGGTAAACAATTTTTTTTGATAATAATGCAAAGAGTTTAAAACAAAACTATGTTTTAACTTCAAGTTATTTTCTAATCTTTTTACAAGTATTATACATAAATATTTTATGAAATTTGGAGGAAGTGGGAGTCAATTTTTTTTTTTTAACCTAAGTGTATTCCCAGAGGTTTTAGTGTCACTTAGGCCTTCTTAAAGAAGAAGAAAACTAGTTTATAAAATACACATGGAGCCCAGCATTTAGTGCAGTATGTCCTGTGGATTGATTTTAATAAATATCTCTATCATTTTGAGAATGAATAAGATCTTTGCAGCTTTGAATAAAAACTAAAACATAAAATAATCTGTTAACTCCACATTCATCCATTTAAGTTGACAGCATTGTATAAAAGCTAAAGTCTATGGTTTTGCATTTGATTTTGACATTTAACAGGTTGTAACAATCAGCATTACATCCAGGTACACCTTCCCAAATATAAAAAGGAAAAAGAGTCTTACATACTCTTTATTTCCCTCTTTAAGTGCTCTTTGCTTTCTGTCTTGAGTTTTATAGCTCACAATTGTACTTTTTTAGCACAAGGGAATTTTAAGACAAACATGCATTTGTACCTGTATGGGGGTAGGTGCAGTACATTTACATTTTGATTACTTAAAAATGACTGCATGAGCATTCTTAGGTTAAGGACATATTTTCTAAGTTGAATACCCTATCTTTTAAATTTATCACAAATAATAGTGAAAGTCTACTTGAAAAATATCTGCAAATTGTACTTTGTGTTCTCAACCGCTATCTGTTTTGCTATTCAAGAATTCATGGCTGTGAACAGAAAGGTATCTTATCTCAGTAGCTGAGTGAACTAAGTCTAGCAGAGTAATTTTATAAGATATTTAACACATTAGTGATTATGGAAAGCATTTTATCACTTTAGTTACTACCCCTATCACCTAGTGATGTTTAAGACATTTTAGATGCTCAATAAATACTTGAATGAATGAAAGGAAGGTCTCATAGAAAATGTAAAATTGTGTTTTTTCTATTTGAAAATGTTATTTTACCTTTTTATAACTTATTGCTCCATTTTGTGTCTCATTTAGTTCAGGAGCTAGGAGCTACTTTATGTCCAAAATAGTTTCATCACATTAAGCTAATCCCCTTTGAACATGCAGTTCAATTTCTTTAATTAGCTTTAAAAATAAGGATCATTAAATCAGAGTGCCACCATCAATTACTGTGCTAGAGTTTGCCTGTTCAATAATGCATCAGAGTTGTGCTTTAATCAGTATTTCACTGAAAGATTTATGGAAAAGGAGGCCTCTCTGGGTTCCAAACTTGAAATGGAGTCCTATCATGTATAAAAAAATTTTTCTTGTGATTGTTATCATTTTAGGTGCTGTTTTTTATTGAATGATGTCAGCATCCTATATTTGCATTTTATAGTTGAGATCAGTTCCAGAGAGTGTTTTACAGCATTTTTGGTAAATTCACAAGAAAATAAGTACATTTTTTTCTCTGTAAGAAGAAAATACAAGGTGCATGATTTAAAAAAAAAGTCTGCATTTCTAAGAGGTGTGTCTGTTATGGAAATTCCCTGAAGAATGCCTTATTTCTTGCCTCTCATTACAATAAGGTGTAACAAATAAACAAAAAAAAAAAAAAGAAAAAAAGGAAATTGAACTAGCAATGTATGTCTGTAAGTTTTTAAACAATTTATCAAAACTAGGGTTGCAAAAGCAGTGGGCATTTTTACTTAGTAACCTAATTTAAGGTAACATATATTTTAGCTTTTAAATGATAGAGTGTAATATCTATCAAATATACATGAGCATTTTGGTGATTTTATTCTTCCTGCTGTACTATGTATTGAGAGTAAGTCAAAATAACAGAATCATAAAACGGATTTTGATAATCTACCAAAAAATGCTTTATGAAATAAAGTTTGATCCTAAGCAGTCATTTTTGTAGATAGTTATACAAATACTTTTGGAAGGATTGATGGCAGGTCAACTTTTAGCTTTGTTGAATTTCTTTGTTGTATCATTTTTGTGTTTTGTTGATTTTTGCTCTATGTTATTTTCTTCCTTTTCTGAGTTTGGTTTTCTGTTTTATTTTCGCTTTTTGATTTGAATGCTCAGCTCATTGATATTTCATCTTCCTTTTCCCCCCAATGTATCTAAGTCTATACATTTATTTCTAAGCATTTCTTTAGCTGCCTGTCCAACAATTCTGGATGTAGTATGCAGTATATGCACTGTGTCATATCTTTATTATCATTCAGTTCAAGATTTGTTTTAAATTCCTCTCTCCCTCTTTCCCTTCCCTCTTTCTCCCACCCCACACCCCCACCCCCCCCCCCCCCCCCCCCCCCACCCCACCCCCCCCCACCCACCCCCCCCCCCGCCCGCACCGCCCCCCCGCCACCCCCGGGGGGCGGCACGGCGGCAGCGGTTCGGGGTGAGCAGGGTGAGTGGGGTCCTGGCCTGAGTGGGGTCCCGGCCGCCGGGCCTGGCCGGGC